>JAGDQP010015647.1:0-25146 GCA_022664845.1 Lepisma saccharinum
CGGCTGCAATGTGAATAGTGTTTATGGTCCTGATACTGTAACAGCCAATCACGCGCAATTTTGGTTTCGTCGAATTCCGTGCCGGTAATTTTGACATCAAAGATGTACCACGCACTGGAAGGCCACGTGTCGAAAATGTCGATAAAATCATGGACATTGTCGCGTCCGACCGTCATGTAAGCACTGTTTCGATTGCCCAAGAGCTAAACATTGCACAAAAAACCGTGTGGAACCATTTGCATAAGGCTAGATACAAAAAGAAGCTTGATGTATGGGTGCCACACGAGTTAAGCAAAAAAAACTCATGGACCGAATTTCCATCTGCAAATCGGTGCTGAATCGCAACAAAAGCGACCCATTTCTGAAGCGGTTGGTGACTGGTGATGAAAAGTGTATCACTTACGACAACGTCACGCGTAAACGGTCGTGGTCGAAGCGCGGTGCGCCGGCGCAAACGGTGCCCAAGCCAGGATTGATAGCCAGGAAGGTTTTGCTGTGTGTTTGGTGGGATTGGCAGGAAATTATCTACTATGAGCTGCTCCCCTACGGCCAAACCCTTAACTCGAAACTATACTGTCAACAATTGGACCGTCTGAAGGCAGCAATCGCCCAGAAGCGGCCAGCTTTGGCCAATAGGAGAGGCATTGCATTGTGTTCCACCAGGACAACGCCAGGCCACACACATCGATAATGACTCGCCAGAAGCTCCGGAAGCTTGGTTGGGAGGTTCTTATGCATCCACCTTATAGTCCGGACCTGGCACCGAGTGATTACCATCTGTTTCTGTCCATGGCGATACGTTTGCTGGGGCAAAATTCGCTTCAAGAGAGGCTTGTGAACATCGACTGTCTCAATTTTTTGCCAATAGGGACAAGGGCTTCTATGAGAGAGGCATCATGATATTACCTTCCAAATGGCAACACGTTATCGAACAAAACGGCACATATGTGACCTAAATCGGATCATTCTAACTATGGTAAGTCAAGCCTTCAATGTCATGCAAAAATAATGGATTACATTTTACTACACCAGATATATACACGCATCAAGAAAATAAATTTTATATAATTAGTGACCAAGGGTACGTGGAGGTTAGATAATTCAGCTACGGTGTTTTTTAAATCATGTTTCACTCGATTAAATCATGTTTTTTCAAGCTTTCGAAAATAGGACTTTCTACGTTAAGACGATAGTCAACAGCCTTCTAAAACAGTGTTGCTGACAATAATCATTTGAAAAAAGCTGAATAATAATCTAAAAGTAGCTAAACGTCTATCTTACCAATACTAGAATTTCGCTATTTAGAATTACTAAATCCCTATGCACTGTGTATAAAAGTGAGAATCTTTGGTAGGTGAGTATTCAAAATAGTATTGAAAAATAACTAGTTTTCATTACAAAGTCGGTAACTTAGCAACACTACTGAAACCGTATTCCTTGGGTGAAAGTGTGTAGGAAATGTCTCCGGATAGTGATAGGAGGTGAAAAGTATAAAATCTCATTTAAAATTTGCAAGCAGTGAACCACCCCACTTCCCATGATGAATATACAAAGGAAATGACGAAAGATTGCTTTACTTTTTTTTCAGGTTACTGTGGTCACGTGCCTCGAACATTGGAAAAATTTGGTAAAACCAATGTCCCGATTCATCAGGAAGCACTGTGCGAATTTACCTGTGACTACAAAAAGGGAAAGGAGAAGGACAAGTTTCCCATTGATAAATTTGAGCACGTGAAGGATGGAAAAGAAAAAAATCTGCCTAAATCCACTCCTAGAACTAGAAGAGAGGTTTACTACCCGAAACCAGGCCAAATTTATCTAAGGAAGGAGGGCATGATTCCTAATTACGCTGGTCACGTGCCTGGTGTGATTCAAGGCTTGGGAAAACCATTCGCGGAGGAGACCGTGAATGCTAAAAGATGGCTAAAACCACCAGCTGGTCCACAACACAGAAAGTTCGTTTGTGACGATAAAGCTTAGGAACATCGAGTGATAAAGAGGACCAATTTGGGCAGTCTCGTAATGATAGGTACGAGAAAGATTGTAAAACTGAGAGTTGAATTTCAGGAAAATAAAGTAGTAATTTTTATCAAGAAACTAGTATGTGTAATATTAGTAGATTTACATACCATATTTATAGGTACAAGTAAGTTTATGATGAATGGAGGTGTGCAGAATCCGTCAACCAATAAATTTCAAAAAGGCATAAACAGGGTTCCTACCGATCTGGAGAAATCTATTTCCCTGACTTCTCCCTGACCTTTGACAGGAAATTCCATGACTTTCATGACAGTCGCCACTTGTTAAGATACGGCGTTTCAACCCAGGTGTCGGATGACGTTGACATATAAATAAGGAATAAATAACAGAGTATATTTATATATGAGAACATTTATTCTATAGAGACAAATAATAATAAATTGCTCATACGTCCATTCCACTTACCTCACATTCTGAACAACGTCCCATCTTGTGATCATTAATATCTACCCACAAACGTCTGACAATCAATTACTCTTAAGATACGATACTTCTTATACATTCATTTATTCTAATATTGTTACTTATCCATTCCAATATTGCACAATTACTAGATTACCTACAAACATCTAACAATGAAACATACACTACATATGAGACTTCTTGTCTCATAAGTTTCAATTAGGATCTGTTGCTTGTGCAATATTGCTTATTTCCTTTTTAATGTCATCAATTTGAGTTGTAATCTCCCTTTGCTTTACGTCTGTTTCTACTATCATACGCCTTTTCTCATTCTCTAATTTCTTCATTATTTGAAGAAGCTGCTGCTTCTCTCTTTTCCTCTTCTTAGGAATGTTTATTTTTTATTTTTTCTGTTGTAGATATTGACTGTACCTGTGATGAGAACCTCTCACGTATTTCAGCATTTTTACTGCTTGAACACCACCAGCTTCCATGATAGCATCGTGTACTTGGCGTTGTCTAATAAGCGTCTCCTCAAGCATGTTTTCGATTAGAATGCTTTTGTTTAGGGATAAGCCGCTTTCAACGCTGGCATTACCATGGGAAAGTATTAAACAAAGCTTAATTACTTCCCACAGATCCTTGAACATGGCATTACCACACAAAAAACTGCTGTAAAAAGAGTCAATTCTAGTTCCCCCCGCCACGAATGTATCACAGCTTTTAAAAATTTCCTTGAGAACTGTCTTGCTTTGGCTACAAAGCAGAGAATATTGTTTCTTTGCATTCTCTGCAACAGTGTCACTAATCTGATTTGATGTGTGTAAGATCTGAAGTAAGTCAGAAAATTGCTTTTCACCTACTAATGCTGCGTTTAAAATGATGGATGGATTCAGAGAAGATAGACTTTTCAATACTTTGTACCTAAGGGATGCCCTTTCTTTCAACTTATTGACCATTGCAACAAGTAAATGTATACACTGGAGCTTGAATTCTAACTTCTCACTTTCACATACATTTACTTTATTCAATTCTCTTTGTGCAGCAAAACCAATATCCACTTTTCTAGCAGGCAACAAGTTGTCATAAATACTCAGATCAATGGCTAACAACTTGCCTGAGGTTGGAAACCTATCCAACACATCAGGTTTAACAATGCGATGAAGCCAGTTTTTCAGAAGCTGTTCTAGTTCTTCATGAAATGTCACCATTGGCTTCGACGTCTGGAAATGGCACAGGAAACGCTGACATTCTTCGCACAATATTTTGAGAAAAGCAAATTTACTTTTCAAAAACCTATCTTTTGCTGCTTCTCTGAGACTTCTGGCTGGTTTGCTGTCCAGGGATGTAGACCTTTCCAGGAAAAGAACAACTTTATCCCAAAGAGTTAGTGCCCTTTCCAAACAAGGGGAATTCTCTAACCACCTGACAGCACAGAACTTTAAAGGAAATGTTCCGCTACCTGTTATGTGAGTAAATGCTGCGCGCCGAGCAGGAGAATCGATAAACAAGAAATACAAGTGTCGTAACACTGTGTACACATCCCATTTGACTGCATTTCACCCAGTTCTCAGGGAACCATGTACAACATGAAGCCCACATGTACCTACGTCGAGAAGCTCTCTGTCACTACTTGTATCTAGTGACCGAAAGTGATCTTGTAGTTCTTGAAAAAACTTCAAATTTACATTTTGCCCATCCGTGGACACCTGTAAAACATTTTCTAGCTGCAAAGCACTGATTCCCTTCAGGAAACATTCAAGATTTTTTTCTGCAGTACACTGTCCCATAAATACACTACCCAAATAACTACAAACAACCTGATTTTTGTATTGTCCCAAAACCTAACAAGCAAATCCAGTTGTACCCTCTGAACTACCTTGTTGAGAGCTTCATCGAAGCAAATGACATACCTATTACAAACTTTCAACCGATCGAGCAACTGGCTCTCAATAAACGGTACCAAACCAAACGACACATAATAAGAAATGTTATCACTTGACATTGACATGCTGCCTGCAATATTACTTTCTGGAAACATTAATTTAAAAAGTGATGAAATACTTGAACAGGAATTGTATGACAAGCTCTTTGACACAACATGAAGACACCACAGGATCTCTGCTCTTGTCACATATTTTATAACAAATTTTCCAATATCACCATGTTCGTTTTCATTCCTTCCTCTTCCTGGGACACTTGCTTGTGTGGTCTTAATTACACTCACAGTAGAGTGGTTGGCTGGAACCACAGCACTCACAACAGACTGATTGACTGCAATATCAGCAGGCTGTACAGCATTTACATTTGACTTACTGGCTGCAACGCCACCAGGCTGTACAACTTTTGGTCCAAAAAATGTCTTGATACCAAGATTTGATACCCATGCTGCTAAATTTCTGGAGTGCACTGGTCCCTTGGAATGAGATGTGATGGCACGTATTCCCATATTACTGAGATTAATAGTTTTCTTACACACTTTGCACCAAGCTTTCTGTCTATCACACTTCACTTCAGAGAGCCATGGAGAATATTCAGAATGTGTGGTTTCATCCAACCACTGAAAATTAAAAAATGTTTATTTGTCACTCACGATGAATACTCATGCCACTAACAATATAACGTGAAACAAAAACAAAGCATTGCATAAGAAAAAATAAACAGCAATAAAAACAAAATAGCTACTTAGTACAACTATAATGGTTAAGATGAAACTGGTATAGAATTAATGTTAGACAAAATATATTTTATAAAATTTCCCTGACTTTCTGTAATTTTCCCTGAGTTTCCCTGATTTACACCATTCTCCCTAAGTTTTCCCTGACTTCCCTGACCAGTAGGAACCCTGATAAATGTCAAAATTCGAACGTTAAATCATCGATCAGTGTCAAAATTCGAACCAGAGAACATAAATCAATGTCAAAACTCGAACTCGGATCCGTAAATTACCCCTCCCTTTAGGTTGTGGAAGACCGACTTCACCTTCTACATGAAATTCGAACTTGGAAGCCACCTGCACGAATTCGAAATCCGTCCTGCATACTAATGAGGGTCTGGAAGGAAATTGTTAAACTTTCTCCCACTCTCCGTATTATTATCCACCACTCCTCGAACTTTAAAGTCAAGGTCATCCAGGTTGTGGAGAATCGACTTCACCTCATCCGCCTCCGCACAGGAAATTCGAACTTGGAAGCCACCTGCTCGAATTCGAAACTTGCCCTGATGAGAGTCCCCCCCAAACTATCCGACTTTGAAATTCAAGGTCAACCAGTTTCAGTTCGAGACAAAGAGCGCTTAGAAAAAAGTGGAAGATTTGAACCACGCTATAAATTAGACTGGTTCAAGCCCACATTTGAATGTTGAGCAACTGGAGGAAGGGGGGGGGGGGGAGAATATGAACAGTCGAACAACAAATTTAAGCATCATCCTTACAGAATCTTGTCGTCAAGGCATAGCAGTTTCTGTTCGAGACGAAGACCACTTCGAAAAGTTGGAAACAAAAATCGTGAAAATGTGACTTCGAATGTGTTTCTCAGATGTTAAGCAACGGAAGGGAGGGAGGGGAAGAGGGACAAGTAATGCCCATTGAGAAAGTTAGCCTATTTGGAAGTCTTGTGGAGAAGAAAAAAGAAACAAATATGGTTTTGAAACGAATTTCGAAAGAAATAGTCTCAAACGTTGTTGTTTTTCTTTTCAACTTAATCCAGAATAAAAGACGAATGATCCGCGTACTCTGATAATGCGTGCATATATGTGTATATTATACATATATCTTTATTTGTATATCTGTACGTGTGTATATACCTATATATTATTGCATAAACGGTATATTTTATACGATTGCACGTGATTTAAACCAGCAAGATGCAGAATCGTGTGTAATTTTGTATTCAGGATCTGTACAAGAAGTGTTTTGCGTACTTCTGTTGTGCATTTTATGCTTCAGGACCCAGTATACCAGGCGTGTAAATATGAAACCGGAATTTGTGCATAGACGGCGTTAGCTGTCATTGTGGTTACCGTAAAACTGCGTCCTTGGCGCCACTTGCTTGTTTTGACTGCTGATAACGATTTGCAACTCACAACCAGACAAGTTTTATGTCATACTGTAGTGTTCAATAGCGTTGAACATGGCGCAATTTGTTCCTACAAACTACGATGTGCGGACAACATTGATTTTTTTTTTGCCATTTGAAGAAAACTGCTGCAGAATCGCATCGCATGCTTGTCGAAGTTTACGGTGATCATGCTCTTGGTAAGTCACAGTGCTATGCGTGGTTTACAAAATTTAAAAGTGGCGATTTTGACGTGAGAAACGAAGAACGTGGAAGACCACCGAAAAAGTTTGCAGACAGTTAATTGGAAGCTTTGTTGGATGAGGATGACGCTCAAACGACAACAACAACCCGCGGATCAATTAAATGTGACACGTGGCAAGATTCAGAAGGTGGGAAAATGGGTTCCACATGCGTTGACAGAACGACAGCAGGAAACCCGAAAAAACACTTCCGAAATTCTGCTCGCTAGATACAAAAGGAAATCATTTCTCCATCGAATTGTGACTGGTGACGAAAAGTGGATCTCTTTCAAGAATCCTAAGCGTCATGGATAACTCCATGAGATCCGGCGACATCGACTGCAAACGGAAGACAATGCTTTATGTTTGGTGGGATCAGAAGGGAGTGATCTATTATGAACTGCTGACACCTGGCGAAACCGTTAATACCCAACATTACCGACAACACATGATTGATTTGCATCAATCTTTGCGTGAAAACGACCAGAATATGATCAAAGACAATATAAAGTGATTGTGCTTCACGATAATGCACCCTCACACACAGCAAAACCGGTCAAGGAGACGATTGCGACGTTTGGCTGAGAAATCCTTCCGCATGCGGCTTACTCACCAGACTTGGCGCCTTCCGATTTTCACTTATTTGCATCCATGGGATACGCACTTTCTGACCATCGCTTCACATCTTACGAAAATGGCTTGATGACTGGTTTGCAGCACAAGAGGCACAGTTTTTTGGTCTGGCATCCACACATTGCCGGAACGATGGCAGAAATGTATCGCTAGCGATGGCCAATACTTCGAATAAAATAGTTCTTAGCATTGTCATCCAATCGCTGTGTCTTTTCTGTACTTAAATTCCGGCTTCATATTTACGTACTTGTAAGTAGTTGATATACGTATTTTAACCAGAAATTAGCCTCATAATTGAATTTTTATCATTAGTTAAGTTGAAAATGAACGATTTCGCAACATTCTTCTTTCTTGAAATCGAAGTAAACCTATGGTTTTACCAAGAGAAGACTGATTGGAGACACATTTATTCATAATATTTAGAGAGAAAAGTGATAAATGCACTTGATAGGAACGCTTATTGTCTTGTTTGGGATAGGATTAAACTGTTCCAAAGGACATCCATTGACAAACCACTATTGGTTCACCTTGCCTCCGGAACCTTTGGATAGAACACCCATGTAAAGAATAACTAAAATACTTTGTTCGTTGTAATAATCTGTATATCAGAACGATTTAAATCGTCTATGTGCTGAATTTGTAAGCACATTATAATGATGAGGTAGGTCATAGCATAAACTTCCCCAACCTGCGAAAAAATAAAAAAAATAACTTGTTCAATTGAAAATTAGATATTTGTTTTTTGTGTTATTATTTACTATTTATTATTTTATCATAACAGTTCATAAAATATTTAATTGATAATTAAATAAACAATTCATTTCTAATTCTATTGTTGATATTTCGATATTACTATCAATAAGTTATATCAGAATTGAAATTAACATATTCAATCAAATTAGTAAATTAGAATTATTATTTCATTATATTCATTTGTTTTATATAATATTTATGAAGATTTATCATAAATTCATTATATATATATATATATATATATATATATATATATATACGAGGGTCATTGCAAAAGTCATGGCAACTATTTTTTTTCGAAAATGGTAACGAATAAATGGTGAAATATTTAAATCGAAGGTTAGTTCAGATGTAAACATTACATGTAGAGAGATGGAGGAACACATATACCACCATAAAGATATAGCACGAGAAAAAAGACGAAAAAAAAATTGTCGTTTCAATCGTGTTTTACTGTCAATTGCAACAGTACACAATAGTATAGGGCAGGAACAAGTGGCGGTGACATCTTGGAGTCCCTCGAAGTAGTCTCCCAAAGAATCCATCACACACTGCCAACGCTGTGGAAGACGCCGCAATTGACAATAAAACTCATTTAAAACGACAAAAATTTTTTTGTCTTTTTTTCTCGTGCTATATCTTTATGGTAGTGTGTGTATTCCTCCATCTCCCTACATGTAATGTTTACATATGAACAAACCTTCCATTTGCATATTTTAGAATTTTTTTATTCGTTACCATTTTCGAAAAAAAAAATAGTTGCTATGACTTTTGCAATGACCCTATATATATTGAAATTATTGATCATATAAGCTTTTATTAATAAAAATTGATTCAGTCTGCTTTTCTTCTTTGATATTATTAAGATTTACCTTATTATTATTATTTTTTTTGGAATTTCTTGAAACATAATTGAATATGGTCATTATAAAGTTTGATTTTTTTTTTGAAACTAATATCAAAATTTTTGAAAGTAAGCATCAAGATGCAATGCAAATAAATACATGTCATCAAGCAGATAATGTAAATATAACAAACAGAAGAGTATACCAAAAGATGATATTCTAAAATTGAACTATAATGAAATAAAACTATCTCTTAAAATAGATGGTATGTATCAGGAGAATTTATTGACAAAGGAATGTGTAATAAGAGATGTTCCAAACGAAAGGAAGGAAGATCAAGTAATTATTATTAATGAAACTGATAAGAAGGATGGTACCAGTGGAGGAGATGTGCTATGTTTTGAGAAAAAGCAAGGAAATAAGATATAATATGGAAATTTACTCGAAGACACGTATCAAAAGGCTCGAACCAAGTTCAACGATGGAGAGATCTTAAAGGTTAGGAACATTTACTCTCAGACACTGAATATCATTGAGAAGCATAGTTAGGAGAAAAGGTTATATGAACATATATATAAATATATATATATATATATATATAATTTTCAAGCTCGTGGATATATGCTAATGGACGAAACTAAGATGTGATCTTAATGGAATTTAAAAGGAAAGGAAGATTAAATATTACCATAATTTAAAATGTAAAGGATGAATTTAATATTATTTTATATATGCATGAAATGAATTAAAATTTTTATTTACTGAATGATATAGAATGAATTAATATTATTATGGCTATTAATCAAATTAAATTAAATGAATTAATACTATTTAGAGTTAGGAAATTATTGAAATAATTTAAATATGAAATGTAATTAATGAAATTTATTTTGATGAAATAATTATTAATTTAATTGAATAATTTTGGAATCAACAAATGTTAATTGTTATACTATTATAGAATTAAGAAATCATTTTTAAATATAATATGATGAATTATAAAATTAGAATTGAAGATGAATTGATGATTTTAAAAGTATTATATTTAAAAAAATTTTATTTTTTTTATTTTTTTAATTTGATTGGGGAATATTGTGGTATGTACCATTGAGATTGTATAGATTTAATACAAAGGTTGTATACTTTTCGATTCGATTCGATTAAGTAATTATTTTATTGTATATTTATTCAGCTTTGTGTTTTAAGAGATTGAAAGATAAGAAGAGCTTAAAAGAATGTTATACTGTTTAAATCAGGTTGTCAAGCATTCAGTTGTATTTTGCAAGTAGATCGGAAGTTGGTCAAGAGATGGCACCACTTATGTAATGTTGTTCTAATAACGGAAATGGCGTTCTGGATAATTTAAATGATTGTTTAAAGATTGGGAAATCGACACAGGAGTATAATTTTTTAATTGAACGTTTCTAATTGTAAGCAATCAAAGATTATGCTGTTTATTTTTTTAACAAACATGTAATCGCTACTATTTTATAATCAAAGGAACGTAAAAAGCCATGTTGGGTTGAATCAAGCTAGAGCAGTGTTTCTCAACCTGGGGTCCGCGGATCCCAGGGGTCCGTGACAAGCATGTAAGGGATCCACAATACTTTGTCATGTAACGAGAATTTACTTTCCGATATTTACATCATATTATACAGATTTCCTTTTATAAAGACCACGAAAGCCAAGTTAAAATCGAACTCAACAAACCTAAAGGAATACAGTAAAAAAAGTGAATGAACAACATTTAATTGTCTCATATGAAGAGTACAGAGAAAAAAGGGAGAATGTGGATGAAGGGTGATTTCTCACAAAACGCACGTTAAAGACCAATTCCCTCATTTTCTCCCGTGTGTTTCATATTCTTAAAACAGCTATAACTTAATTTTTTGAGCTTTTGTATCAACATTTTCTGAGAGGTTAGTTGTCTTTGTGTAGTACTTGTTACGAGTAGAAACTCATTTTTTAAATAAAAATAAACTGTACAAATATTTCTTGGTTTGTAAGCCCTGTGTAGGCCGTGTACCATAATTGAAAACAAGGTAATGGTCTGAATTTCTGTTAATTGCTTTTCGACTCTTTTATCGGTTTTGTCGTGGGGTGGCGATTCATCCAAACTCTTTTGTTGAAGCTCAAGAGAAGTTAAAAGGAGGGACGTGCATTTGACGACAGAAACATGAAGACCTTTCACCACTATTTGCAGCCCTTTAGTCATCGCCAAAATCTCCCTTAACTCAAAAAATTTCACTGCATTGTGTAACGAGACGGGAAGAGATCACGAACATTACATTTTGGAGTAAGCTGACTATCTCGTGGAAGAGTCCTGACTCTCTTAATCGAGGTCGTGATGAGGTGAGACTTTTTCTGGTTGATACAAAATTAGAACCAAAACTAAAGAACTTCAAGCTTCACGTTGAGCTCTCCGAATTGACCGTAAGGAATACGATTCCTTTCCCAAGCTGAACGATCTTCTGTCGGCAAATGAAACAAAACTTTCGAATGAAAATTTGGGAACATGAAGGAGCATTTGCTTTCTTTGGATTCTCAGCTGAGAGATTAACTTCCGGTTCCTCACAAGAAAAACAATTGGACGAAGAATATTCTTTCTGAGTAATAAAAATTAGTTGTCACCAAATGAAGACCAGCTTATTGAGTTGTCCTGCGATTGCTTCTTGAAGATGATATTTCCCAGTTTGTGTTTACTAGGAATGGTAGACTTTTGGATTTATCCACGGTCTTTTTATCCTGATGTTCCGAGAAAAGAAATTTCACCACTGATGTCTTTCGGGACTACTTGTGTGAGTCAACATTTTCTGTACTTGTTTGTATGAAAAATAAGTACGGAAAGAGACTTGATATTCAACCACATCTGCGCATGTAAATATCTACTTTTAAGCCACATATGAAAATGTTGACAGACACAAAACTACTGTCATCACATTGAAAAATAGTAAGCAAACAAACTCAATAGTTTTTACTATTATTGCTAAAAATTGACGTATTGCAGTATTGTTAGCAAAGCGTATTCAATTGTACTTTCATGTATTGAAATTGTACATCTTTTTTAAGCTATAGATAATGCAAAACGATCTACTGATACTTTATGTATAATGTTTTCCTTGGTTGTAGGAGCAGGGGTCCGCAAAAAAAACAACAACTAGTAAGTAATGAAGGGGTCCGCAGCCTGCAAAAGGTTGGGAAACACTGAGCTAGAGGAAAAGAGGAATGTGTAGAAGTAATTTTGTTGTATTTTAACCCTCTAAAAATAATATATTGTTCTTTATATCTTCGTGTTTTCTTTAACTCGTTTAAGGGAGACGCTATTATAAGTCTATCTAGATTGCTGAAAAGCACCGCAGTAGGATTTATAATAGTTTGGCTCTGCGCGTTTGTAGCCCACACTGCTGTGAGCAGACTGGGGGCACTTTAACTAGGAAGCTTTATGGTCGAAGTCGAGACTCAAGAAGGCCCCGTCACGACCTGAGAGATGAATAGTAAAGTTTAAGTACAATAATCTGGAATTGGAACGCGCAGCGGCAACCTTTTGGTGTCTATTACTATAAAGAGGGATTGGTGAGAAAGATTCCATTTTCAATATCTGACGCAGGAGATTCAGGAGATAGAGGAAAACGGCAAGATAAACAACATACGAGATCCGCACAAAGGAGTTAACTCGTTAAGGGATGGTTACCAGTCTTGATTAGGGATGATTAGAAATGAACACGGAGATCTTCAAACGGATCCGACTAAAATAACATTTTGCAACACCTCATTTGTCTATGGGTTCTAAAGGTAATTTTCTAATGCACTTGCTATTTTCTAATAGGATTTTTTCAAAGATGACTTGGGGTCTTTTTGGAGTAAGATATTTCAAGACATTTCCCATTTTGAACTACATTATCACGGACAATACAATGAAAGTATGATAGGAGAATAAATCCGGGGGTTGGGCAGTGACAGTGACATACTCCTGGTGCGTAAAAGTAGAGAAAGTGCTCATTTTCCAACATCATCCAAAAGTTAACGCTTTTACAGAGCAAAGGGTATGTCTGTAACCATTCATATGCGTTTTTATACTTCTTACTGTGATCTTGTTATAACATATTTTTATGCTACATTAATGTAATGCATATTCCTGTAGATACACGCTACGGCTAATTTTATAACACATTTTCAAAATATTTCCTTTAAAACTAAATCCCGGACCAAGGGTTTTGTTTGTGTGTAATGTTTCGTCAGTGTGAAATTGGAAATTCATATTAAAACCCAAGAACAAGACAAAATTTTTATTGTGTTACATAGTGATAATCGATATGTGAAAAAAATATTTCGATAAACTTTTTAATGTGCATAACGGAGAAAATACAGAGAAATTTAAAATCTGTACGGCAGAACCGTGGGTACCCGAACCTAGCGAGATCGAAGTCCAAATGTCGGTAAAGAAATTGAAAATCTCGACTCAGCAAGAATAGACAATATTCCAGCCGAATTAATTAAAGCGGGAGGAAAGGCACGAATCAAGGAACTGCATAAATTGAAAGTGCTATATGGAGAAAGAAGGAGCTTTTGGAAGAATGGAAAACCTAAATTATAGTTCCGGTTTATTAAAAAAGCGATAAATCGGACTGTAATAATTACTGCGGAACCTCATTGCTACCAGCATGTTACAAAGTACTGAGTAATATTCTGCTAACTCGTCTAAGCGTATACGTAGATGAAAGAATTGGAAATCACTAATGTGAATTTAGAAGAAATAGATCCACGCTGGACCAGATTTTCGCCTTGAGACATATCTTGAAAAAGAAATTGGTATACAATGGGACTGTTCATCAGTTATTCATTGATTTTAAGATAGCATATGACTATCAAAAGGGGATATAGAGACTCCGTACCTCAGTGACAGAGCGTTGACGTAGCGTTCGGGAGGTCGTGGGTTCGATCCCAGCGACCGACCATCCTGACAGGTTTTTCCAGGGGTTTTCCTCAGTCACACCAGGCAAATGCCAGGATGGCACCTTCAACATAGGCCATGGCCGACACCTTCCCGAATCTGCTCCCGCCCTATCCCAGCCTGAGCCTTAGATGTCTAATGACCTTAAATAAAATTCAATTCTATCAAAAGGGAAAAATTATACAGTATCCTGGTGCGATTTTGAATTTAAAACAAATGTTCAACTAGTGAGGACGTGTCTCAGCAAGCCCATAAGCAGGATAAGGATATGTTACAATATGTCAGATAGTTTCGAGATTCGCAACGGATTGAAACAAGGTGATGGCTTGTCACCATTACTGTTTAACTTTCCGTTAGAATATGGGATCAGAAAATAAAAGAGGATAAAAAGGAAGTATCGTTGAATGGCTTGAATCAACTGTTCCTATACGCGAATGATGTAGATTTAATAGCGGCACTACAAAGTAACACAACACCGATGTCTTAGTACAAGCGTGCGATGAGCGGTCTACAGGTAAACATAGAGAAAACAAAATACACGATAACAAGCCGAAACCGTGGTTATGAAGGAAATAGATACATAACAATTAAGAATGAGAACATACAGAAAGTAAACAAATTTAAATACTTGGGAGCATATGTAACAAGCATAAACGAGGTTACGGAAGAAACAGAGAGTCACTTAGCATCGGGCAACGCATGTTTCTATTCACTCCAGAAACTCCTAACCTCGCAATTAATAGCAAGAAAGTTCAAATTGAAAATATAGAGAACGGTTATTCTACCGGTAATACTTTACGGTTGCGATAGTTGGAATACGACCCTAGCAGATGAACATAAATTACGAGTGTTTGAATATAAGGGGTCCTGAGAAAGATATATGGGCCGAAACGGGACGAGATAACTGGGGAATGGAGGAGACTGCATAATGAAGAACTTCATGAACTTTGCAACAATACTTGATTTTTACCGGGAAAGTTAATATACGCCAATTGTGGTAGGGGATTTAAACATAAAGTTTCTTGCTGATAAGATTCCTCTAGAATTGTAATCTATATTAGCAATATATGACTTACAAATCACAATTAAAGAACCTACTAGGATTACAAATCATTCGGAAACTGCACTAGATCAAATATTAGTAAGTACCAATTTTGTCTCCTGTCAAGCTATTGTAATTCACACTGGATTTTCGGATCACGAGGTTCAAGTACTTAGAGCAACGAAGCGAATACGAAAGTGCTCCGCAAAGGATGATAAAGAAATTACTAGTTACGAAATATTTAGAAAGTACAACGAGGAAAGTGTAAAATATTTTCGATATTTGCTTTGTAACGAATTTTGGGGGGACGTGTATGTAAGCAGAGATGTAAATGAAATATATAAAAAATAGAATCTAAAATCAAACACAATTTTGAAATTGCTTTCCCGATTATAAAAAGAAAAAGAAAGAAATTTAATAACCATACTAATAAATGTAAATGGATAACACCTTCTCTCCTGCCTACAAAACATGAAACTAGGGCTCTTTATGAAATATGGAAACGTAATAGAACGGATGAAACTTATAATAATTATAATCTACGGAAAAAACAATATCGTAAAGCCTTAATAGCAGCTAAAAGATCTTTTTGTAGTTCAAAAATTGTAAACTCAAACAATAAATGTAAAACAATGGGGAGAATTGTAAATGATGAACTTAATATGCAAACAAAAATACCCCAATCTATTACCTTAGAATGTAAAGACAAAAATATTTCCGACCCTTTGGAAGTAGCTGAAACTTTTAATGAATACTTTATAAATGTAAATAATTCAAACAAAGCAAACATAAATTCGGTATATAAAATGAAAACAACATCAGTACATAATACAATTTTTTTATACTCTGTGACCGAAAGTGAATTATTAACAATAATAAAAGGGCTAAAAAATAAACGAACCTCAGGGATAGATAACTTATCAGATAGTATAATGAAAAGTTGTTATGAGCCACTATTAACTCCTTTATGTCACCTCACAAATGTGTCTATGGATACAGGAACCTTTCCGACGAAATTGAAAGTTGCGAAGGTGAAGCCTTTGTATAAGAAAGGAGATCGGAAGAAAGTAGAAAACTATAGACCAATTTCATTACTATCTATAATAGCAAAAATACTAGAAAAGGTTATGTACAATCGTTTAGTTCCATTTTTTTTAAATTATTCTGTATTTTCTAACTCTCAGCATGGTTTTCTCAAAGGTAAAGGTACGGACAGCGATATATGATTTCCTGGAAGAAGTTAGAAGTAGTTTAGAACGGAAAGAACTTTGCACAGGCATCTTTTTAGACCTCTCTAAAGCCTTTGATATGGTCAACCATAAACTTCTATTAAATAAAATGTGGTTTTATGGTATTCGGGGAGTGGCTAATAAATGGTTTCAAAGTTACCTTATGGATCGGAAGCAAGTTGTAGAAATATATGGTATTGTAAATAATGTTTACCAGAATTATACTTCGAGAGAAAAAATAATTTCCTGTGGTGTACCCCAAGGATCAATTTTGGGGCCCCTCTTATTTCTCTTATATATAAATGATCTTGCAGTATCGTTAGAAGGTTGTGATGTTACTTTATATGCAGATGACACTAATATATTAATAATGGATGATAATGTAAATTCACTGTTTAACAAAAGTACACAAATGTTAAATCAACTATCTATTTGGTTGAACAATAATGGACTTATACTGAACACAGGAAAAACCGTAGCTATTAATTTTCGTAACACTGTGGTACGACCTGTTAAACTCGCTCTTAACATAGGCAATAATCCAATAAACTACGTCGAAGATACGAACTTTTTTGGGGTCGAAATAAATTAAATTTAACCTGGGAGAATCACATTATGAATACTGTAAATAAACTAAGCAGATTATGTTATGGAATTAGGAGTGTTAGCAAGAAAGTAAGTCTAGAAGCTGCTAAAAGTCTATATTATGCGCTGTTTCATTCTCGTATGAAATACGGCATAATGTTCTGGGGAAATGATACGAAAATCGTACCGCTATTTAGATTGCAGAAGCGCGTAGTTAGAATAATAGCAAATGCGAAACCAAATTCTCCATGTCGAAAGCTATTCCAGGAAAAGAAAATATTACCTTTGCCATGTGTATACTTATATGAGCTCTTACTATATATAAGAAAGAATTCTAGAAACTTTCAAATAAATAGTGATGTTCATCATTATAATACTCGAAATAAGAGCGACGTTCACTTTTTCTGTCACACCACGAACATTTTCCACAAGAGTGTAATGCATTTAGGTGCTTCCATGTATAATGCTCTCCCATCAGCAATAAAAGACGAACTATCTTTGCGACGATTTAGCAAGAAGTTAAAAGAATATTTACTTACTCATTGCTTTTATTCTGTAAATGAATATTTGAATCAATGTACAACCTAGTAGTTACTAGGACGGGATTTTGTATTTATATACCTGTATATTGTAACATTTGCAAGTATAATTTATGTATAATATCACTTTGAATAACTGTGAACTGTATGTAATTGTCTCTTTGTTTAGACAAATCCCATATCATGTAACATGATCAGTGGATGAAATAAATTGAAAATTGAAATTTACGACTCACCGGATGTTGTAAGAATAATGAAATCGCGAGCGACTTAAGTGGGCAGGCCATGTAGCTCGGATGGGAGAGAAACGAAGGTTATAAGCATCGTTGTTGGTAAGTCGGAGGGAAAGAGACCGTTGGGAAGACCGGTACGATGCTGGGAGGATATTATTAAGAGGGGTCTTCGAGAAGCAGGTGTTTGTGATGAAAACTGGCTTCTTGATCTTACTCAGAATAGAATCCTATGTAACACATTTGTTACTACGAGTTCCGTAAGCCATAGTGTAAAGGCCGCTTTAGACGGCAGTATTTATGCTACGATGAATCTTACGATTAGCAGTAGTGCCAGAGTGTGAAAGCAAGAATGCTACAATAGGGCAAGATGCCATGGTATAAATCCATAGCTTTTTTTCTTTTTATGCTGGCACACTGCTTTCTCTCAGATTCATCGTACGAGAAATTGTATCGTCTAAAGCGGCCTTAAGTAAGTCAGTTAGACGTATTCTTTGGATTGCAAAGAAACTTGGGAGATTTTTATTACGTATAGTAGCAATGTTTTCCAAATATTTGGTTTTATCATTTGCCCAGTAGTAGATTCGCTACCGTCGCAAAAATTCTCATTAAGGAACTTTTAACGAAATTTTCTTATTTTCCCTCTCATACGTCATATACACAAGCGATTGATCACGTTTTGAAGCATGTTCCATTACAAACATAATGTGGTATTAATCATAAGTCTGCAATAATTAGGAGATAATTTTATGAAAGTCTACAACTTTAATAATAGGGCCTCGGAGTGGAAAATGTTAAGGACCTTTCTGACTTTACAATAGCGTGTCTCCCGGCGTTTTTTGCAACGTTTCTATGAACTTGAGTGGTGTTATGAAATGCACAATCTCTGCTGATTTTTACTCTAATGACGCTCACTAATACTTTGTGCAAGTACTTATGGCGTGTGACTTAGAAGAACTAGATAGAAGAACTGCGACACGGCAGCAAATGAGGGAAACAAATTTCTGTGTTATTGATTCTGTGAGTGGGCATGCAGCAGATGGAGTTGAGTTTCCCTGAAGTGGTGCAAGTGTGAGTGTCTTGTACGTGGAGCATTTTTGCCAAGCTTTACGCGCATTAGCGTAACTGAGAATGCAATTGCAGACTGCCACAGTGAGTTGAAAATACCGAGCGTAGATAAGGAAACGTTGTAGCGTTTATTTCATGCTTGATTTCACAACTCATGCAGAATCTGGGTAAGCAGACGACAATTTTGTGAGAGGAAAACACGAACAAAAACTAACCTGTCTGATTACGTCTGGAGATATTTCATTGGGTGTCGCTTATACGAAGCTCACCCGTCATATTCATGTGGGTAAATTATAGTCGGGCTATAAAACTTACACTCTCTTTCGTTGAGCGTCAACGTTTCCTTTTCAATGCTTGTCTTTAGGTATCCACAGGAATACTTTTCGGAGATTTTTGAATTATGTTCTGCCAGTTCATCTGCAACACGAACTAAAGCCTCAACGGAAGCAGGTGTAGAGAAACTGACTTCAGTTTTAAATTGGCCACCTTGATTTACGGCGCTGTTCTCAAACAGCTAGTTCAGGAATTTTTCCTTATAGTATAGGCCTGTATGCTATACTCTATTCTGTGAAATTGGACATCATAAACCAAGAGTTTCACTTTTTTCTTTATCTTCATTTGTATTACCCATAAACACATGCAACTTGCGCTTACAGCCTTTCTTGATGAAATTTCTTTCACTACACGCACTGCAATAGATATTCATCCCTCTGAATGACTGAGCAGTAAATCTTTCGGTGCTACTGTTAATCGCTGCTGAGAAAACGATAGTTTGTTTTAAAATCGTGATAATTCTCAGAATGTGCCAAGATGTGGGCAAAATTAAGAGTTCCTAACACTTTAGATGGTAATCCTAAGTTCGCATCATAGTAGACGTGTGCAGAATCTACGTCAACAATAAATTTCAAAAAGGCATAAATGTCAAAATTCGAACGTTAAATCGTTGATCAATGTCATAATTCGAACCAGAGAACATCAATCAATGTCAAAATTCGAACTCGAAACCGTAAATTACCCACCCCTTAGGTTGTGGAAGACCGACTTCACCTCACTCCTCCTACAGGAAACTCGAACTTAGAAGCCACCTTCACAAATTCGAAGAAATTCGAAACCCGTCCTGCAAACTAATGAGAATCTGGAAGGGAATTGTTAAAGTTTCCCCCACTCCCCTTATTATCCAGGTTGTTTCAGAACCACTTCACCTCACCGTCTTCGGAAAATTCGAACTTGGAAGCTACCTGCCCGAATTCGAACAAATTCGCCGGGAAGGGCGAAGGCCATAGTGCTATTACCGCCCATTAATTAATTTTATCTTATCGAACAAATTCAAAACTCATTTTGCATACTATTGAGGTTCCGGAAGGGAACTGTGAAAGTTTTCCCACTCCCCGTATCCTCCAACTTGTGGAGGACCCTCACCCCCTCAGAAAATTCGAACTTAGAAACCACCTGCTCGAATTCGAAACTCGTCCTGATGAGAGTCCCTCCACACTCTCCGACTTTGAACCTCAAGGTCAACCAGTTTCAGTTCTAGAGAAAGAACGCTTCGAAAAAAATTGAAAATTTGAAGCACGCTATAAATTAGACTGGTTGAAGCCCGCATTTGAATGTTGAGCAACTGGAGGAAGGGAGAGAGAGAGATATATATATAAAAAGAAAGAGAGAGTTTGAAAATTCGAGAAACAAATTTAAGCATTTTCCAGAACATGGATTACATGTGTTTGAAAATAAGGGTTTGAGAAAGACATACGGGCCGAAACGGGACGAGATTACTGGTGAATGGAGGAGACTACATAATGAAGAACTCCAAAGACTGTACGATTCACCAAATGCTGAAAAATAATGAAGACATGTAGATCGGATGGAGGGGGAGAGGGGAACGAAGACTATATTCTATCCTGGTTGGAAGGCCGGATGGAAGGAGATTATTGGGAAGACCGAGACGTCGTTGGGAGAACAATATTAGAAGAGGCGTTCGTGATGAAAACTGTCTTGATGTTGCCCAGGATAGAATCCAATGGCGAACGTTTGTTATTGCGGCGATGAACTTGCGAGTTCCGTAAACCATAGAATTAGTTAGTTAATCTTGACGATGAATAATGTATTTATCATCAAGTAATTCGCGATCGCATACACTTACTGATAACGAAGTTTCAGTTAAAATAATTAAATCAATATTTGATGCCAAGACTTTACTATTCAATAATTTTAGTTTAGTGTTTAGGCCTCGTATATTTTAGTAGAAACAAGTTAGCAACTGACCTTCATTATCGGTGATCGTTACAAGTTTCTGATGTCATCAATAATTTTCAATACATATACATGCGAACCACCTGTCTTGGTTTCTTAGTTTAATCTTCCCAGCCCAAGCAAACCAGAGAAATTCATAATTGTTGTCCTTCTTCATTTTTCCAGCTTCGTTGAAGATGAGTTTTCTATGTCTCGTCAAACTATGAATAGTGTAAATGAATTCACCATTTATTATACCAATGTCTTTACAATTTAATTTGCTGCTCATTTTTCTCCTTTTCAAAACATTCTTCTTATCCATTCGTATGACAGATTTCACCACAATTACAGAATGATCTTGATTTGGAGTTTTCTTTAGCCTATGACCAGTGTCAATCGAGTTATCATTAATATTTATATCTAGTGCTGCCCCTACTTTCTTTACTAAGCCCAACACATCTTCATTAACTGATTCAGGTGTTCCACGAATTTCGATTGTGTTCCTTCTCCATATTGTTCAATTTCATCGATTTGCAATCAGGTTATCTAATTCAATTTTTTGTTTCACATTTTCTTCTTTAAGTCTCTCTATGTTTTCAAGACACGACTTTATACTTTCACCTTGAGCTTTAATCATTCCAGTATTTTCGTCTAGTTTCTCATGGGCCAAGTCCAGGGATTTCCCCAAATCTTGTTCAAGCTTCTTATTTAATTTTTTTTAGGTTTCAGTGTCTTCTTTAACAGATAGCAACAGCTTCGTAGATAGTAGGACACTTTCCTTCTTCATCGCCTTGACGATATCGCCCACTACTTTTAACTTTTTCACACCCACTACAGTACCATACTTTACCAAACGATTTAAGTGACTTAAATTCTTCCTCCTTTAGGTATTTCTACAATCACCACATTGGATACTTTTTTTATCTTGCCTCGCAATCAGTTTTTGACTACAACATGTCGCCATTTCGATTGATTAATATATATGTTCTCAGATAAAAAGTTACACAACACAACTGGCTACTGGCAATCCTAACTAAATTGTTAACCGCAAACTATTATAATGTCGAAAGTTATGACTTTTGTTCATTGTTTATCGTGGCCATATTTACATCCCAATCTGGCACTATTTCAGATTGGGTTTGTGATTTAATGTGATCATCACTGATTTTCTGTAATCTAAGTGTAGAATTAATCTTCACAAGTATCGCATTGTATTATCTTCGGTAGAAAATTTAAGTTTAGGAGTTAAGAAGGTTCTAATTGATTTCAGCTTAGAAAGTGATTGTCTGGCCATTACATTTGCCTATGCACGAACTCTATGATGCGTTTCCTTTTATCTAATATCAACACCGGAAGAAAAAAAAGGATGAGGGACAATGCATTGGGTTCAATGTCAGGTTCTATTACTTTGAATTTGAATTTTATTGATGGCCTTTATGTATCTAAGGCTCAGACCGAGATAGAGGAGAGAAAAAGGGGAAATAATTGGCCAGGGCCTAATGTAAAAGGTACCATACCAGCTTTCGCATAGTGTGACTAAGGAAAAGTCTGGAAAAACCTCAGTCAGTATGGCAGGTTGCTAACATCCCAGGACCTCCCGAATTCTAAGTCAACACTATACCATTGAGCTGCGGCTGCTCGGCTCTATTACTTGGAGTAAGTTTTCAGACAAGTACCATTAACTAACTATCAATTGTTTCAAACACATGTTTAGGATCACCTGTAAAATACTTCTTTGCTTTATTGAAAACCACTTAGCCGTCTAGTTACTTTTATCTTAGGGTTTTTATATGCCTACGTGGTTCGAAATAAAACAAAGCAAGTAATTTATAGACGGCCCTAAACATGTCTTTGAAGAAATTGGATGTTTACGGTACTTGCATGAAAGCTTACTTGAAGTAATAGACTCTGTAATTAAACCTAATTATTTGTTTTCTCACTCTAAGATTTCCATCTTCTTGCTATGATATTAGATGAAGGAAAACCCAACATAGAGTTGTGGATAGGCAAATTTAAAAGCTAGACAATCTCTTTCTAAGCGGAAATCAATTAGAACCTTCTTAACTCTTAAATTTTCTGCCGAAGTCACTGGGATACTTGTGAAGAATAATTCTACACCTAGATTACAGAAAATCAGTGATAATGACCTTAAATCACAAACCCAATCTGAAATAGTGCCAAATTGGGATATAATAGGTTTGCTTTGGCATGTTAAGGAAGTTGAGCAATGTGTCAATTCAGTGTCAGAAGATTCACGCTAAGTCTGCGGAGCTCACTTCAGAGTTGGACACATCAGAACCTCTCTGTTGTCATGATCAGTAATACATAAGTTCCCTCATAAATAAAAATTTAAAGTTACAAGTACTATAACGAAATAATGAGAACAGCATGTCCTAACTTGTAAATAGCTGTGAATATCTGCTGCTAAGTTCTTCAAACCACCTTATGAGCTTTTGATTTGGAAGGGTGTGGGTGGAACTCAAAGAATGAGAACATCAGAGTACATAATTAGTCGAATTCCAGCTTGTAATTTACATATGAGAAAAAAATACATATATATATACTTTGTAAAGAAGCAATTGTATGACAATTGATTCTTGATATGAGAATTCACATTTTATTGGTAAAAAGTTGTCGCAATTTATGTTATTCATGTCTATACTTCCAAATCTATAGCACTTCGTTCAAAGTATGTTTGATAATTTTTTGAAAGGACGAAAGAAGCTCAATTTTCAAAATCTTCCCAATTTTCAAAGATGATGCGCGACCGAAAGATTTAAAAAGATTTTAATTTTCTCTTTTTCTTCTTCTGAGCACTATCGAGTCACGAAAAAGAAAGATTATTTTTTTCGAACCACCCTATTATACAGTATTATGAGGCATTCGAACTTAAATAAATAGATCTAAATACATTCGCTATTGACTTCTTTTATTGACTAATGATATAGTCTATAGATTCAAGTATATGACACAGAAAACCACAGTCTTACTTGTATATAAGGTTTACCGATACCAATTGATCTATTAGATAACGTACAGATTTTTTTTTTTTTTTTCACGAAAATCGTAGTGCAACTCTTTCTAAATGGTAAAAAACTCTTTATAAACTCCTTACCAATGTAAATATTTTATTCTAAATTATTCCAAAGTGGCTCAATTCACAATCAACCATGAAGGATGCCTCGAATACTGCATCTGTAGTTTGCGGGTTAAAAGATAATTAAATTTGAAAATGTGATAAAAGTGTCACTGTCAGCGACTTCTCACAGAATAAAGAATGGAGGTTTGTACAAGAAAGCTAATTCCCGGACATTAACTTTCCAATCCGGACTTCGGACAAGTTTCTTAATTCCTGGACTGTCCGGGCGAATCCCGGACGAGTGGTAATCATATTGAGAAGTAAAAACTGCTTCCTTCTTTCTTTCCAGAAAAAATGGATGGACATATTAAACCAATGATTAATTTCCCCTATCAGAAAGATAAATATTATTTAAATATAAAAATGTCTCATGTAAGTAGCAATATTTAATTTGCAGGGAAAATTGACCAATAGCATTTCAATACGGGTAAAATCTACAACCCGGGTACCTATCATTATAAGGCTTTCATAAGTAAATTAATTAAAGCAATGAAAGGAAAGGTAATAGAAAGGAAAATATTTCATTGAACCAAATCAATCCGCCAACAAGAAAAGGCAAATAAAAGAAGAACGAAATGCAATAGAAGTGGTGAAACATAAAATAAAATATTTAAATATGAATATATAAAATAAAGAATGAAATAGAAATAAAAGTAGAGACTGATTGATGTCATGACAAGTTATGTTAATTAATGTATGTGCATTTATTGAATTACCACTCATCAGAGATTGCAAAGCACCCACTGCTATCATAAAGGGGTAAACAACATGCTAACTTATTCAACTACGCTCTGATTGAACTTAAATATAAAGATAAGCAAGAAAGTTCTGTCGCTTTTTCACCCACCACCTTCGAACATCGATATGTCACCTAAACGTACCTGGAAGATCAAAAATAGTCCTCATCAGCATCGACGACCTTCTGCCAACGTTCTGGAAGGCAATGGATTCCATCGCGGTAGAATTTGGTGGGCCGTGAAGCGGAGAAGGTATCAAGTGCATTTTGCACCTCTACTAGGGATTTGAACTGGCGTCCTCTAAGGTGATTGTCCAAGGAATGGAACAGGTGAAAATCGGACGATGCAATGTCCGGGGAGTATGGCGGATGCAATAGTGTTTCCCATCCAAGGCGTAGAATGGTGTCCTGGGTCATCCTAGGCACGT
>JAGDQP010015647.1:30146-42232 GCA_022664845.1 Lepisma saccharinum
CAACACCCTGTCCAGAAATGGCTCCTTCCTCAGACGAGACAGCAAAGAAACACAGGTGTCTGCTCGCGTTGCCTTCTGGCCCGGAGTCAAATCATGTGGGACCCATCGACTCAACTTGTAGTGCTTCCCAAGTTGATGGAGGTGCTGCCGAATGGTTTCTCCACTCACACTGAATTGTAGTCCCAGTTCCTCACATGTCTGGCCACTGTTCGCCTCAATTGCTGCCTGAAGATCTTCATTTGGTACCTGTGTTGGTCTTCCTGCACGTGGTGCGTCTTCGAGTGTTTCGTCACCGTCCTTAAACCACCGCTGCTGCACTGTCCGCGTAGTCACGACACTCTCACCAAAGGCCTGGCATATCTTCCGCCCCGCTGCAGCTGCGTTTGACCCCAGTTTGAACTCGTACAGCATACACACCCTTATACACGCTCTGTGGAGGTCCCATGTTCACTCTGTCCTTCCGCACGTTCACGGTGTAACTAAACTGCAACAATCAAGTAGTATGTTGGCTATACCCACACCAACAACTTACCTTCGCCTGATCTCCATTCACATTCAACTCGCTGTGTGAGGGTCAATTGAACACAGACCTCCACAAAAAGCGACAAAACTTTCTTGGTTCCCTTTATAGTACTAGAAATTGCCTTCTGGAAACAAAATACTTTCACTAAGCGAAAGTAATATCATCATGTGGCGGATCACACCCCGCTACAAGGGTATGGTCGGAACGCAAGAAAAGTCGGATTATCAGAGGAGCAAAAATATTTAATATATTAAAGTGCAAAGAAATCAATTTGATAATTAAGAAGAAAAAAAAACTGTTCACCTTGTCAAAAATCACTATTTTAACAATAAATAGTAGTAAAGTAAACACGAGAACTCAGTCTTTAAGTGTCTTGCTAGCTGACTCAACAATATATGTAGTGTTTCAAGGGCAAGTGCAGAAATCCGCCATATTTCCTATACCTCCGCCATAGTCGGATTATGTGATGAGTCGAACCATGGGAGGTCGGATTACCGTGGTTCTACTGTAGAGTACAAAATATGGAATTGTGTTCCAGAATTTAGTGATCATATCTTGACTTCAAAATTAACTTAAGGTGATATGGTAGCACTGGAGTGCAACTACCATGATAAGGCCTCATCTGTTTGCTCTTGTCATGTAGGATTTGTGATGGACACACGCCGTGTGCGTGGGTTTTCTCAAGGTTCTTCCATTCCTCACACTTTCTTCATTCTACAAATATCCCATCATCCATTCGGTATGGGCCAAAATTGCCTTAAATAAAATTCAAATTTGATCTGCTTTTAGGAGAGCAAGTCACATGTAAGGCCATAAGAACACAATGTTGGTTGCCACGTATTGTGTTGAAGTAAAATCGAATACAGAATTTGAAGACAGCGGACTATCAGCATGGAACCATCAGGAAGCAGACATCAGACTGTTTTATTATTTAGCTAATATAGTGAAGCATGGATACCACACTATCTATATTCGCACGATAGACATTGATGTCGTCGTTCTCGCAATATCATACTTTGAGGAAATGAGGACAAAGGATTTGAAAGATCTGTGGAAAGAGTTGTGGATACATTTTGCTCTCCGAGGATTTCACTCATTGTCTGTCTGTGGTACAATATATTTTTTCACTACCGGAGAAAAGAAACCATGTGGCAAATAAGGAATTCCTTTTCACACGCAAGAGAAGCATTCTTGTTTGTATCACATCCACCACAGGATAACCTATCTGATCATCTTACCACTATCTTGGAACAACTACTCATCTTGCGCTTCTGTGCAATAAGCAATTCCCTATCAGTCCGGAAACAGCTCTTCTTCTTGCGTCATCGTTCTATCAATAAAATACCACCCATAATATTTGTTAAACATACTGCGAAACTATATCAAAATGAATACATATGGGACCAAGCTATTTCACCCCAAATTCACTACCCATCAATGGATAAGAGGGGATGAACACTAAAAGACACCAGTGTGATCAACACTCCTTGGAATTTCTCAAGGTGTCTGTGAACTTACCTCATACCAATATAAGGAAGAATATCCCTCTAAAGCTTGCAGTTGCGGAAAACTGCAGCACGTTTGCACCCAGCTGAGCAAATTTTGCAAAGAAGAATGCGAGAATGTTTTATGTGTAAGTGGTACCTTTAAAGTTTGATGAACAGTATTATCTACAGAACACTCGAACATTTATTCTATAAGTGTTATCTTTACAAAGTAACCAAAATAGTTCTTGCCGTTTTCGATAGAAATAGAAATGTATAGTAAATGTCAATTACCTTTAGTCTTCAAAGTAATCCCTATCGACATCCAGCATCTTTTGGCAATATTCCAATAGCCGCTTAATGCACTGGCGGTAGAACTGGGAGGGGGTTCTTGGAATCAAAGAAGACCGTGAGTGTCTATCGCAATCTATTTCACGATTTCGCACGAAGGTGGTTGTCCAGGGAATGGAAAAGGTTGTTGGCGCATGGTCCGACCGTGGATGTCCAAGTTTCATCATGTAAAGTCGATGTATTGTATTCCTTGCTAACCGCGCCACATGCGGTCTGGCATTGTCGACAAGGAAAAGCACATCCTTGTGATTTTATAATGTTGGGTCCTGCTTCAGTGCCTGTTGAACATGTTCCAACTGCTGCGAGTACAGTTCCGCAGCAATGGTTTGGCCCGGTGATATCAGCTCGTATTGAACCACTTGGGGAATAGCCCACCAGATAAAAAGCATGATCTTGCGTAGCTGTAGTGGTAGTCTTGTGGTGCGAGGAACACTGTCCCACGGTGACAAACAATTTCTGGAACGTTTGGGAGTCTCACACAGGACCCAGTTTTCGTCACTAGTGAGCACTCGATCGAATGTTATTGTGTTATCGTGCCGAGAAAGTAACGACTAACAGGATGTCACTCATTGGTTCTTGTTGACTTCCGACAGTGTGTGAAGTACCGAATTGCTCAAATTGTATGCCTTCCTCATGCGGTGCAAGTGAAGTCTGACTGTTTTAACAGAAACCTGGAAGTATTCGGCAAGCTCATGGCACGTTTGGCTTCTGTCTTCCTCTACGGCTGCCTTCAGGTCCTCGTTATCCATGAACAGTGGGAACCCACTACTCAGTTGATCATACAGGGACAAATTTCCCGAGCTGAATTTTTGGAACCAATGTCTAGCGTGTGGTGCTTACCGCTCAGTATCAAAATAACTCAACTTGCTCGGACTGCGCACCGCATATTACATAAAAATATCTAAATCGAACCTGATCGATCTCCAGGGCTCTTTACGCAGTTACTAAGTTTTTATTAGGTTGAGCATAGATTTTATCAATTAATGAAAAAGATTTTCCGAAAGTAGACTAAATGAAACATCGAAGGGTAGATATTTCAATTCAAAACAATCAAAAACATTTGATTAAAATATATTGAAGTAAATTATTATATACATTATTTTGGCTATCTGGAACTAGAGGAATAACTTCTCGTGAGGATCGTATACTAAACGATGGTTCTTGCATTGAACTGAAAATTCGAATTCACAAATTAAGCATATTGTGATAAATTCACCGCATACCTACCACTTACAATTCTCCTGGCAATAGAAGTGTCCTTTTTTAAAATAATCACGAATCTGCTAGAATATAAATTCATCAAAATCCCCTTCAAAAAATTTCAAGTCTTTCTCATAGAGCAATACTTCTCTCCACAGCAAAACTACAGGAGTTTCCTATCAAAACGCATCATCTCGCAAGACCCAATAAATATTAAATGAAGTCCTCCACATTATTCCTAGAATACGACGCATCGTCACAGGAGATGAATGGCTTGGACTATTTAATGTTTAACCTCCTGAGTTTATTAAAAAAAGCAAGGCCATAGACCCAATTTTTATTTCTCTTAATTTGATTAGAACAGCAATATTTGTCAAGATCTTTCGCATTATTCCTAGAATACGTCGCAATGTCACAGCAGATCAATGTTTCCGACTTTGACTTAAACTTTATGACTTTTCTAACTATCTTTACTGTTTCGGCAGCATATTAATACATACTTAACTCGTCAAAAAATCCAAGGTGCTTCGACGTGCAAAAAAACTAAGTCCCGAAGACTGCAATAATTTTATTATATAACTTTAAAGAAATTTTCTATCATTCGCAGAACAGCGCAGCAGAGTTTCAAAGTTAAAGACCGGTAATGTCTTATGTTAATTCCAGTATCCAGCGGCCTGTCATCTCATCGTGTGGTTGTGCTGATCGCAAAGATCTCGATGCTA
Organism: Lepisma saccharinum; assembly: GCA_022664845.1. NCBI lineage: Eukaryota > Metazoa > Arthropoda > Insecta > Zygentoma > Lepismatidae > Lepisma > Lepisma saccharinum. The sequence goes on from JAGDQP010015647.1 coordinate 34,427, forward strand.
GCAAGGAACAGGGTATTTATCCCCACGGAAAACAATGCATCGACACTAGAGACCCCTACCGTCGGCCATTCTCTACTACAATAGTCAGGTTCTTCCTTCCATCCTGGCAACATCTCTCTCTCACTGGAAAGGACAAAAAAGTACAAAACAAAAGTACAGAAGTACAAAGTACAAAACAAGGAAAACTCTACACCTGTTCTCATCCACGCTTGGCTGCCAGCAACACAAAATGCGGATTGCCCCTCGCCAGCTTTCACCGCATACCAGAGCTTGTTCTGGTGCTAATTTCCTGGTCAAGTGCGCGCTTTTAATGTCTTTCAAAGTGTATATAAGCTATATTAGTTTTCAACAGTCAAGTTTTAAAATTAAACGTTATTAGAAAAAAAATGGATATGAATAAACAAAGAATATACTTAATTAAACACATGATATACACTATACATATTTAAATCGTTCTGGGCCCAGTTAGTTCTAACTACCAATGACACATAACCATTATCATTATTAAAATATTTTCGACCAAAAGACGTACATTCTGATAAATTAAAATTTTCATGTACACTTGGATTTAATCAGCCTTTTTTATCTAAAGTTCATAACTGTCCTGTATATGTCTTAAACCCGAATTTTTGGACACTACAATCGCTGCGTTCATTTACATCATTATCCCCAAAATGCTTGACGTATTCGGCTACTTGATTCGGTTTCGGTCAAACCCACCTTAAAGTCTTAAAGTAAAGATGGTCGAAAGATCTGTTTCGACCTCCATTTGTCCTCACCACTATTCGAGCTCTGACTTATATGAGTGCGTCAGTCATGGTTAATATTTCTATTCCCACCTCGATCGCTTTTACAGCACCTGAGGAACTTATTTCCGCATCAGTGATCACGTCTTCCCATGCTACGTCAAAAATGGCAAGAACACTTTTGGTTACTTTTCTACATTGCTTTTCATGTTTACAGCCTAATTATATCCAATCTTAAAATCTAAATACACAATGTTCAACCACACATCGTTCCGTATTGAGCCTACAATCACTTCCTGTTAGATGTTTCGTTATTATGTATCCATGTACCAGTACTAGTGTTGTGAAAAAGCTGTTTTTTTTTTCTGTGAAGTTTCTAAGATGTTTTTTGTTCTTTTTCATGTTCTTTTCAAAATGTCTTTTCTTCACACAGCAAGTATTTAATGCTTTACGCTGCAGATAATTATATAAACAATGTAATCAACAGGATTGGAGTTGAGCTTTCACACATTCATCTTAATTTACTATTGCTTTGTTTTTCTTCAGCCTTACGAGGCAAATGAAGCGATTATTTATGCCTTCACTGCCATATTGCTATACTTTCTATATCTTCACCCTGACAATCATAAGGAATCGACTAAGGACATCCACATGAATCGACTAAGGACTATACCTGAAGTTACTTGGTATAGTTAGTAATAAAATATTATTAAGCCTCCAGGGAACTGAAGAAATATTATGAATTGGGAAGAATTTAAGTTCCTAGGGATAATACAACTTCAAAGACATCTTTACTGTAAGCTGAAAATTATGAATTCTTACCGAAATATACTCTCATCCCGTATACACAATACGTTAATTTCTAATTACGGTATTATTCAAGGAAGATAATATCTATTTTTGATCATAATTACCGTCCATAAAATCACGGGAAATAATTTGCTTCTATTCAAGGGTTTCTGCTTCTATTCAAGAGATATATGTTTGCGTTTACTAGTACATTGTGTTTCACTACAAAAACTCGGTAGCATTGCCCCTAATGCGTCAGACTATAAGCATCGCCCCATACTGTACAGATAGAGACAATGTAACAAAATTAATTTATGTTATATGCATACCTCCGAAAAGTTGTTTACATGCATAATGAATACTCTTGTACTCATACAAATAGGTTTCTTCTAACGAGTATGTTGCAATAGGGCTCTGAAAAGTATTATTTCAAAGCATATCATAACGTAGTCATGTCCCGTGGCTCCCCACGCGCTTTTCTGAAAGTACAGGAACACGGTAATTATCGACAGGTAAAAGTACGGGCCAATTACAAAAATTTAATTTTAAAATAGGGCGGCAACGCTGATAGCTGGGTGCTTGGGTACAGGGTTTGACAAAGTATGTTTCGGTTGTGTCGATTATGTATAGTAAAAACTTGGTGCGGATACGTCTAACTGAATGAAAGAAGTAAATATTTAATTTTTAAAATTGATTGGAAACACTGCCAACTGTAGGACCTGAAGTACGTCTCAGTACGTAAATACAAAGTTTGGTCTGAATACGTTCAACGATATGGAAGCGATCAACAATTTTATTTTCTAAAATTGGTTGCCAAAAATGACAACTGCTGCAGTACCTACATGAACTGTCCCAGAACGTAATGCATATGTCAAATTTCGTGTAAATTAATGCGGATACGTCCAACGTGAGGCGGTTTTTAGATGATACCAAATTACTTCTACTCTACTTTTCTACCACTAGCGGCTTTTAGTTTGCCACATGTATAATTAATATGCAAATCTCCTTGTATTAATATTCCAACTCCAGATTTCCATCTTAGACCAGGACTACGAACTTAGGCAATTCTTCAGAAAGGAAAACACCAGCGCTTCATTTAACGAATATGAATATATTAATAATATTACAAAATATGTCTTCAGGCTGGCTTCGATGTAAGAGGTGCTGGTTTGGTTACGCAACGACGTAAAAATGGCCAAACTAATACCCCTCAGAATCAAAACTTCTTGAATAACGATTACTTAAAAACATCTCAGATTAAATTGTAAACGACTAAATTACAAAACGTGCGACGTGCTGAAACCCGCAGCCTACCAAGTCATAGAATCCAAGCCAGGAGTGTAGTCACTTTTACAGATTTCTCAGACAAATCAATAATAGCTTCAAGGAATTATCTGATGCTAACATGTTCTCAGATGAATAATTACTTCGACGTTTCGGCTGCATCAATCACACCTTCACGTAGAAAAAGATAATTTTTTTCTCCCCGTCGTACTGACCGTCCAGCCTAAAAGCCGGCCAAGACGTTGCCACTAGGAGAAGATGTTAAAGGATGGCTGGCTATGTCAGGTTTGAACAGAGGTAAGGTGTGAAAACAATGATCGTAAAGATTGAACATAAAAATTATGACAACAATCATTTAGGCTAGGCTCGTGACTTGATCTAAACTGACTTCTTCTATCTCTGACCAACAAGTTTAAGAAATGCAATTAATCAAAAATTCTCACGCAAACTTCAAATCAAAATAACTGATAAATCGATTGAACAAACAACTAGAAACGAACTCAGAAATTACAAACGAATGAACGATAAGATGCTCAATATCAACTTTAAAAGCAGACTCTTTCGAACTAAATTATTCAGTCACACGACAGGCAAAAGCTTAAATTCGGTTAAGTTACTGAACTCGTCTGGATTTTATATCTGATACATGCTCCAAAGCACTTACTTACAGCTTCCACATATCACGTCTCCGGCAGTTGCTATAGTTCTCCCCGACTTCTTACCCCGGTAGTTTCAATTTTTTTGAAATATGCAAATTTGTGGTATAATAATCGAGAGGTTTCGTTACAACAAGCGAAGCGTATTCTCACCTAAAAATGTAGCATTACACTCCTACATAACATATAATATTAATAAACCAATATTAATAAATTAATATTAATAAGCATATAGGAAATAAAATATTACCCTTGGCCAAGGGGTGGGTGGGAATAACATATGGAAAGGGTTAAAAAAGTAATTAATTCACAAACATTACCATAACTCATTTACATTTTAATATGCAGATTACCAGGTTTATTTACACAATTTAATTACAAAATGACACAAGTCATATGAGTCAAACGGTATCAAATATGAAATCTATATGTTTTAAATCATTTGGAAACCTTGACAAACTACGGTGCCTGGAGTGCCTGCATGACCTGTCTCAATACCTAATAAACATGTATGTCAAATTTAGTGTAAATCAATGCACAATTGCAAATTTGTATAAATAAAATTTCTATAAGGCATTTCTATTAGTTGAATTTTGAAAAAGGTTGGCAACACTTACAGCTGAGGTGCTTGAGTTCGGGGATACCCAAAACTTTCTTGCATTGTGTTGAATGATGTTTAAGCTAAGTTTGAGGCAGAGTAAAACTTTTATCAGTGAACAAAATGAGAATGGGTTGGCGTAAAAGGTTGTCTCGTTTGAAAGGGATTTTCATAGTCTATAACTTTGGTAAGAAAACTCAAATCCGCAAGCTGCTACTTTGAAAATGGCGGCCAGCTTGGATTCCTGGATCAAATTTCGAATGTCTCCATATCTAAATTTCATCATGTCAACGACACTATATATCATAAGCTTATATTTGTTTCATTAAATGCAGTTTCCCGACCATTTCCATATGGAACTGCTGCTGTACGACTAGACTTAGAGGGAGAAGCTTATCAGAGGAAAACATCCAGTTTTAGATCTACAAAATCTGGCGAAAAACAGACACACATTCGAGATAGAACTAAGCAACAGATTCAGTGCCTTGAAAGAGTTAGAAGGCAAATAAGGCATCAATAACAGAAATAAAATACTGACTGAGATAATAAAAGAGGCTTCAAAGGAAACAGCAGGCACGAAAAAGAAAAGAGAGAGCATAACAGGGCTAACAAGTTTTAATTGTAGAAAAAGCTGATATGGATTTCTACAGAAGCTGACTAAGGATTGAAAAAGCTGACATTAAACGTAATTGCTGTTTATGTTAATGCCTTCAAAGAACAACGCAATTTACTTGTTATTTACTTCCATTGTACTCATCAGTGACATACTTAGCTTGCTTTAAGAAATTTGCATCGAATTCCTGTTAATAATATTTCCACTGATAATTCCCCGACTTAGGAGAAAGTTTTCTGTCCATCTTCGTGGAGAAACGGATCTGTTTTATTTTGTCAGACTCTCCCCTCTGTTGCTTTGTTGCAAGAGTGCAAAATTAAAACAAGCTGCAAAACCTTGCACAGTTTTTCATATTTTCTTACATCATTGCAATCAGATTCATTGTAAAGATTATTCCAAACTATCTGTCCATCTTCAAACGTTTCTACAAGTTTGCGTTAGTTTAATTGCTTAAACTCATCAGAGAAATTTAATTTCATCACTGGTGAACTTGAATATATTTTTAAAGCTACTAGAAAGATATTCACTACTCATCCATTTTCAACTGAATATTTGGAGAAGTGACATCTGTTATTCAAAACGAGAATTTGAACTAATCAATTTTCATGAGGAAGATGAAAGTGCATTAATCTAAAAAGATTGACAAGAAAGCTGACATAAGTATACGGCGCGCTGACACGCTGATAAATATCGAAAAAAAGCTAATGTAAGCTGTAGAAGCTGACGCTTGGCAGGCCTGGCATAATCTCACAAGAAACTAAACTCTTGATGAAGAAAAAGAGGGCAATGAAAGAAGAGGAAAATTGCATAGAGAGGATCGAGTACACAGAACTAAATAAGACCATAAGGAAGAAAATAAGAGAGGATGTACGAAGATACAACAAAAATCTTGTTAGAAATACAATTGAGGAAAACAAGAGCCTGAGGATAACCAAATAGCAGCTCATGATAGGGAAAAAACAAATACATGCAATTAAGAGACCTGATGGGTCCGTAACGAGAAATAAGAAGGAAGTTATAAAAAATATATGAAAATTTCTACAGAGAATTTTATTATTCCGAAGAAGAATTAGTAAAAGAAGATTGAAAAGAAATGATGTAAAAGTCCCAGCCGTAATGAAAGAAGAAGGGTAAAGTACTTTGAGGGATGAAGAATGGAAAATCGTCAGGAGAAGATGGACTCACAGCAAAGATCTTTAAAATGGGAGGTGAAAAGATGAAAAGGGAACTTGCCAAATAATTCTCAATGTGCTTGAGGACCAATTAGTTTGCTATAAGTTCTGTATAACGAAACAGATTTTAATCAGAGAAAGGAACATGCCAGATTTCGTCATGGATTTAGCACAATGGACTACATACAAGTATTGAACGAAGATATGGAAATGACTAATGAATATGAACTTCCACTATGTCTAGGATTAATAGATTTTGAAAAGCCTTGGATTCGGTCACCTTGGTAGCAGTACTTAAATCACTTGAACATCAAGGTAACGAAAATATATACATCAAATTACTGCGTAACATTTACTCGACTGCCACATCTGTCATTAAACTACTCGAGAGAGTGAAAAATTTAAAGTTGGAAAAGGGATAAGACAAGGAGATTAAATTTCTGCAAAACTGTTTTCAGGGGGGGGGGTGAAGTTGGAATAAAGTTCAATGGCAAATATCTTAATCATCTACGATTTACTGAAGATATAGTCCTATTTACTTCAAGTACAGAAGAACTACAAACCAGAATGGAAGAGCTGTGTAATGAGAGTTCGAAACTGGACTCAAAATAAATTTAAGTAAAACAGAAGTAGTATGTAATCAATATGCTGCAAAGAAGGAAATAAAGTCACGGAGAGACAATAGGCATAGTTGATCAGTATGTTTACCTAGGGCAGCTCAAAACATCGAATGGCAAGTTGACGGATGAAATCAACAGAAGATGTCAATTAGCGTGGAGCTCGTCTGGAGGACTAAATTTTATTTTCAAAAGCAAACTACCAATGTGTCCCAGGAGTAAAGTTTATAATCAATGTGTCTTACCTGTGTAACTGTGTACAGCTGTGGAACTTGGACATTGAACCAGAGACGGATTAACCCATCTGGAGGTCCGGTACTAAAAGAAATGTGAGGCAACTACTGACCATGTAATACGCTGTTAAAGTCGTCTGCTGCTGAGAAATGGGGGCCGCCGTATTGGCTTTAAACAAAGATTGCCCAGGAAACCTGCCATTTGATTTCTACAGTATTTTGAGAGAGGTTTCAAAAGTAGGCTTGTGTTCTGTAATTAGAAACAACTGATATGTGTTATTATTTACTCACTTCAAAGTTGAGTTGATAATAAAAGTATAAAATATTTACAGAGCTAATGAAATATTGACAACCCACCTGTTGCATTATAGCAATGGCGTTATCATATGACTCGTTTGTAAATTTTTGCTAAGATGAAAGTAACATTGTCAAAGCCACTGTATAGTGGAGCATTTCATCATGGAGCACTCCATCTTCACTAAATGGAGTAAAAGAAAACTCACCATGTTCGAATTTGCAAGGAAATGAAACTTACAAAGACGTACATATTTAGGGATGAGTCCGACCTCCTCCAAATTCAGAGTTTTTGGCAGAATTAATATAATTTTAGGCATAATTATGTACATTTAATATACATTTGCCCAGACACACCTTCGACCCCCCACCCGAAAACCCGTAGAACCTCCCAAAACCAACTTCTGGATAACTGTCTACCCAGACACATACATTACCTTGGTACACGCTAATATTTACAGGTAAGATCCACTTTTATGAAGTTACCAGTAGATGAATTGCCTATATATCATAACCACTGAGTACAAGGACTAAGCATATTCTTTTTTTTATTATTTCATGTTTAGACGACATTTTTTTTATTTAGTTTAAAACTCAGTAAATTAACCGATCACTTTTGTTACGTCGATGCAATGTTCTAGAGCACTGTTTCCTCTGTTTTAAAGCAAGTCATAATATAGATCAGGCATGGCCAACAGAAAGGCCGTGGGCTGCACGTGGGCCGTCATGTAATTTGTGAGTGTGACGCTCGTGATAAGACAAAAACTACAGTAAATTATATATATATATATATATATATATATA
>JAGDQP010015648.1:0-23046 GCA_022664845.1 Lepisma saccharinum
AGAGTACGGAAAGTGGCGAGTACGTTCAGAATTCAAGATTGAAATTTTTCGCTGACACACTAAAGAAAGCAGTCAGGAATGCCACGTCAGAAGCACAGCAAAACGCGAGACGTATTTTGATTTTTCGAAGCCCGAGCAACCCTCACTGCCACCACTCTAGCTTCCCATTTTTTTCTCTATTTTGGCGAAGGTGTGTACCTACTGTGTATGTGTGTGTCAATGGGTCGCTTGGTTAGTTCAGGTAACAGCCGTTCGGAGCGCCACCATTAAAAATCGATCGGCTGCCGAACAAAACAGCAGCACCAGCAGAGTAGTGGCAATGTTCTCGACATCTAATTAAATAAAAAATGAAGTCTTTCGTTTCGGTTCAGGCAAGAGAGAGCCAGCCTACAGGGTTAACCTCAGTTGAATAAAGGTTACCCTCCCTCTTACAACTCAGTCTGTCGTTGGTGTTTATATATTTTCTTCGCTTCATACAATACGTTAAATAATTGGTCATCTGACTATGAACAGGACTCATATTAAAATAGGAAAAAAATAAAACAGGAAATAGAATTGAAGGACCATATTTCATGTGTAGCTGAAGAGAGAGAGAAAGAAACAGAGAGAGATTTTACAAATTTCTAAAATTATTATTCGCTATATGCTTCCATCTCCTTTATGGACATTAACACGTAAATATTTAATGCATTTATCAATGTTGTTAAGTATTATGAAATTGAATCAAGCTTATACAAGCAAGCAAATGTCCGCCTGATCCAAGTAGCAAGAAAATATTAAGAAAAGGTTTTTAAAAAAACACACATAAAATACCTTTGAATTATTTTAGAAATATGTTCATTTTCTTTCAGAGTGCTAAGGATAGGCGCACACCGGAGATACTTCTTGAAGCACAGAAAAGTAAAACAAAACGATTCCGTGCTAAGTAAATATATTTAAATATGACAGGCACACTGAGCAGAACTAAGCGAGTAGTAATTGGTGTAGTAACAGTAGGAGTAGAAATTATATTTATAGTAGAAATGGTTTTAATTTATTTCGTATGGATTAGACAGGCAGTATGAAATAAACCCATCACATATTTGAGGGATTAAGTCCCTAGTAAAGTACTTTTCAAGGAACAAGGGTCGGGAAAGTAGCGGCCAATACCTTTGTTTGTATACAGTCTCTTGAAACTGATAACCTGAATATAGTCTGCTCGGATAAATCTGAAAATGGTCTGCCACAATCGACAGTCCCGTTCCGATCTGGAGTCATTGGATGACGGGGACTGGGTACAGTAGAAGTAGTTGTGAATTTGAATTTTATTTATGTCCGTTAGGTATCTACGGCTCAGGTCAGGATAGGGGAGGGAAAAGGATTAGGCAAGGTGTCGGCCAGGACCTATGTTGAAGGTTCCATCCTGGCATTTGCCTGCTGTGACTTAGGGAAAACCCTGGAAAAACCTCAGTCAGGATGGTCAGCGGCTGGGATCGAACCCACGACCTCCCGAATGTTACAACCAATGCTCTACCAGTAATTGCTATGGCGACTTGGTAAGTAGTAGTAGTAGTGTAATCTTCGTTAATTCTATTCTCGACCGGATGTTCTGGGACCGAACCGCAGTAGCTCAGTGGTAGAGCATTCAGGAGGTCATGAGTTTGATCTCAGCGACCTACTATCCCGAGTTTTTCCAAGGTTTTTCCTCAGTCACATCAGGTAAATGACGGAATGACACTTTCAACATAGGCCTTGGCGGCAAACTTCCCGAATCCTTTGCCCTCCCCTATCCCGGCCTGAGCCTTAGATGCCTAAAGGCCTTAAATTCAATTCAATTCGGATGTTCTGGACAATAACAGCTGACAATATCATGTAATAGGAGCGAGCCCCTATTGCATGCCAATATTTAATGTTAATGAAACAAATCAATTTTATTTCTGACCTTTAGGCAACTTTGCCTAAGGCCGCTCATGAAATACATCAAACTAATAGCGAGTGGCCGTATCTGAGTTTGTAGAACTTTGGATGGCCGATGGGAAGATCCTGGGAATGAATCCAGCAGCTGTCCATCGTGACAGGTTTCTCCAGGTTAGTAGTTCTTGATGACAATAATGTAGTTAGAACCTACTGACATTTCAGAAAAACACTTACCATGTAGTTACTCTTGACACTTTTAAGCCCACATGGTCGTCTGTCATTCAAGAAAGCTCCTGTTATTTTTATTAAATATATTCATTCTATGGTTTACGAAACTCACAAGTTCATCACCGCAGTAACAATCGTTTGCCATTGGATTCTATCCTGGGGAAGATAAAGCTAGTTTTCATCGTGAACCACTCAAAGATCCCTTCTAATATTGTTGTCTCAACGACATCTCGGTCTTCCCAATGGTCTCTTTCCCTCCGGTTTTCCTACCACAAGGGATATATAATCTTCGTTTTTCTTCCATCCGAGCTACATGGCCTGCCCGTCGCGTCCCGTATATCTTTCTCAAAATCTTGTTCTCAAACACACGCAACTTATTGCCAGGGACATACCTCAACTTACGCAAATGTAAAATATTTTCGGCAGAATAACCGTTTTGTATATTTTCAATTTTATTAATGTTAGTTATTAATATTATCACTAAACGATTTTTCCTATTACTATTGCTACCGAAACGAAACCAAGCTGAGGTTCTCAATCTGACCATGTGGGTTCCAGCATACAATAAGAAATCAATGTTGATATAGGTACGTTAAGAACGAATACGAGTTATTTCCATCTCTACACAATCTTAAGAAAAGCCGTGAACTGACAAGGAACATTCGCCAGGTGTCAGAGCCCGATTTTGATGAAAATTCGTATGTAGGTGCAGTGTCTAGATAAATCTTCACAGCCAAAATCATAGGTGCTGTCGTCAACAAATAACGACAGTGGAATCCGGGAAAGATGGAACGTAGAGAATTAGTAAATCGAATACAGGGTACGGAAAACGCCTTCTCTTTAATAAACTGTTACATATATATTGAAAGAAAATGGCTATTAATGGTTACTGAATACATGCTGGAGGGTATGACGACAATGGCCGCCATCTTGAAAGCGGCCATCTTGACTATTCTTCAAAAATTTTAAATAGTAAGTGGGTCATGTGATATATCAATCTGTGCTGGAATGTTCCAAGAAACCCAATGACGCAATCAATTTTGGCATAACTCTAATCCTGTACGACAAAATGGCACGTGAAATTGACCTGGAGAATGTCATTTTCATCTAGCATTGCTTACTCTCGAAATTGAGACTTCATCTTCCGTTAGTGTATTTAAAACTTTATAGTGCACTTTATAGTGTACATATTTTATTCACCTTGCACCAACGGGCGGGCAAATCAACTAGTAATGGGCTAAAACCAATCACATGCTTCATGCCACACTTATATTAAACACATTTCTATCACTTCATCATCGGCTCCAAATGATTATTACCAATAATCTGGTAGAAATATAAATGTAATTCTAAAAAGTAGTATAAAAGTAGGATTCCCAAATTATAGTTTTGTACTTTCAATAATTCTACAGAGATCGCAGATTATTGCCGACATGTTGTATTTTAACATCAAACACTTTCCACCAGAAGAGTAGACATCTAACAAATTTAAGCTTTTTTGATATTAATCGCGAGGTAAGGAGTTTATGGATTGAATTAAATAAATATCTGTTTAAAAATAATACCTTGTAGTTTTAAGAGTTAGAGTAAGTCTTATTGGCGACAAAGTAAGAGGTGTGTTGATATAAAAAAATAGTCAAAACTTTATTAATTTATGGGTTCAACCACCTCCTTCTTTAACAGAAGATAGTTGGGGTTTTTAATACGTTATTGTGGACTCAGTTGCAAAATAATAAAATATCTCGTCATCTGAAGGCTGAAACTGATAAAACTTTCACAAAAAAACAAGCAAAATAAGTTTTAACTCTTCTACAAAATGTTTTGGGATTCTTTTAATTTTGTCCACTTCATGCATTCTGGCCATCACCACGACTCAAAAATAAAATTACCATGTCTCCAGAAGTGACTAGTACAAATGCTGAATGTGTGCACATTCAGAATCACTCTACACAAATCAGTAATGCAGGAGTGTTTTTTACAACCGAATTATTTCTACTTCATTAACGTTGTTAGACTCTTCCCCGCCATCTTGGTATGACCTTTCCATTGCTATTACATGCGAATTGTTTTACTAGTCTTGTGTCTCTCAGGAGAGTAATTGTTAACTTCTGTTTTCGGCTAGTGTTTCTTCATGTTCTCTTTGACTCATGCTGTTTAATAGAAATGCAATATTTTACACATGAACAGTATAATTTCCCGTTGACATATTGTGATTTATATAGTAAACTATTAACAATACATTATACTCATATATTTGCAGAAACTTCAGAAATCAAAACTGTACAAGAGTCAAAATAACCACCAAGGCAAATTTAATGGAAGCGGAATTTGAATATTCTACTTCTGAGAGGCATAAGACGAGTAAAACGATTCCCATGTAAATCAATGGAAAGGTCATACCAAGATGGTGGAGGGGATCTACACCGTTAACCACCACTTAAAATACGATTGTCTCATATTCTAACCTCGTTTTAGACTTCAGAAGCAAGGCTGTGAAGCCTTATGCGACCGTTCGAACTGTCTCTCCGTCCATTCGTCTGTCGACAGTTTACAACTCAGGAACTACTAGGGCTAGGAAGATGATTGGGGTGACGTTGGAAAGATCTCGGCAAGACGAGTTCAAACTCATATCATTCACCCAGATAATAGGGGCGGATCCAGAGATAGGGGCGGTGCACGATGGGCCAGAAATGAAATCTAGCAGGACAAAATTCCGTTCCCTGGACTAACTAAGTTCACACGCGAAAAATGTTTTGTTTTGTGATTGGTTGAAGAATTCAACCAATTCAAACATAAAGAATTCAACTTTAAGAATTCAAACATAAAGATTGATGTTAAATAATGGAAAACATATTTTGAATCAGGGATTCCGCCAGTATTTTCAGTTTGGGAGGTTAAAGTTAAAATAGGGAGGGTGAAATTGGAGTTTTGCACAGTTTCTATCGATATTTGGCCTTGGAAGTTTCAAAAGTTGTGGATGTACTCGTGAATTTGGGAGGTGACACCCCTTGACAGAATCACTGGTTTGAATAAAACAGCAAAATATGTCATGTTAGTGTGAGTATACGTTACCATGTCAAACAACAATTATAAGAGCCGACCATGATAATCGTGTAGTCTCATGCGTCAGGTCAGCGTCTCCAAAGGACCTGAAAGCGAATCCCGGCTGGGTCATGGATGTTTGTGTATTTTAGAAACTTGACAGCTAAGACAATCGAGACGCACGTAAGTTATTATTTACTAAAATGAACTCAAAATACAAAGTTTATTGAAGTTTAACAATTATACGATGATCATTGTTCAGCCTCACTAAAATAACAAGACAAAATCATCAGCAAATAACAAGAGAAAGAGAATTATCATCATCATCATCGTCGATGTTTACTTCAGTTTCATCAAAATCCTGCAACTGTAACTGGATATCTGGTTGATTCAGGAAATTCTTTACATCTTGTAGGAGTGAACACCATTTTGTTGTCGACGTTTTGGAAAGATAACTTTTATCTTGATCAGAACTGACCAGAAGGTGATTCTGGACATCACGTAAATTTGCTTTTGGGAACACTTCCTGGCATGTCCTTCCCGGTATTTCTTGATATCTTTATGCCACGCCTGTTGTGACTGTTTAGATAGCATGCCGATTGGTAAAGAATTCTTCAGTAACAATGAATCAATTCTCAGTTGCCTCCAATGATGGACGAGGATAATACTGGGTTCTAAAAAAACCGGCAGCCCGTATCTATAGAACTTCTCACAGTTCCACATGCATTAGTGAGGCTGTCATATTTGACTGCAGCCCACGGCAAAACAACATGTCAATACAAAAGAGGCACGTAAAAGCAAAAACTAGTGCAAGGGCAATCAAGACACTGTAGTCTAGCACAAGTTTGAAAGCACGGGTAGTCGCGGAACTTTTTGTACTTCTGTGTCCTTGTCAATATTATTGTGGAGTTTCTATTACAGTGTTCACTTCTAAACGCTCTTAAAATTATTTACGAGAATTGTTCTTGGGACACTAACATACATAAGGTAAGTATATACCTGATAATATCTTTCCCGTGTAGAAATATTCGGCCAGCTCTCACACACTGCGATCACACAGTCTTCAACTGTCTCGTTCGACAGCCAAATGGTTGACTGCATTTGCAGGGATGAACAGTAATTTTCTGCGTATTGCTGCGTGATACGTTGAATACTTATTGGCATTCTAAGTGCGGAGAAATGAAGAACAGTTACTTCGCTATGGCGCGGCATAAAACAGTTGGGCAGTAATAATGTTGAGAAAATGGATTTTATCTAGTTAATTTTAACTTCTGGCCCAGTATGCGGTGCCAGATACATGGGGACAATTCATATCTTTGGAACTACTAGTGCTAGGAAGATGATTATGATGTCACTGAAAAAGTCTCGGCAAGACGAGTTGAATCTCTCATCTTTCATCCAGATAGCAGGGGTGGATTCAGAGATAGGGATCGACAGGGCGAGTTTAAACCCGTATCATTCAACCAGATCGGAGGAGCAGATCCCGAGTTTCAGTGAGAGGAATTTTTCAACTTTGGAACTACCAGAGCTAGGAAAATAGGTGAGGTATCGTTCCAAAAGTCTCGGCAGGACGAATTCAAATCTGTATCATTCATCCAGATCGCAGGGGGCGGATCCCGAGTTTCGGAGATAGGAATTTTCAACTTTGGAACTACTAGGGCTAGGAAAGTAGTTGAGGTGTCTTTGGAAAGGTCTCGCCGGAATATTTCAATGGAGGATCATATATATAGGAGGTAGCTCGGTGCTGAAGCCTGCCGGTAGCTTATATGCACAGTCCCCTGGCTGGGCTACGCCTTACGTTATTTATTTGTGTTTATTAGATCTGGTTTTTTTTCTCTATGTGCAGGAGATATTTGGTAATTGTACTATAAGAAACTCAGTCCAATCACAACGCAGGAAATAACCACAATACAAGTAATTTAGTTGAAATGACTGGCAATCTTTTATCCTCAAATTCCAAAATAAGCAAAGATTCTCTAGCACCAGCTGTTAAGACCTCGGTTACCACATATCAAACAAAGTACAGTAAAACCTCGATCAACCGTCACTCTTAACCGTCGCTCTCTGTTATCCGTCATCGTAAAAATTCGTATTTTTGATTATAAATATATTACATAATAACAAATTTTTGAATTAAAAGCTTTTTAAAAAAAAGAAGAAAGAAAAAAGTTAATTAAGGGCCTAAACCTTAATCTAACGTAAGGACATTCAACTAGTACTGTACCTACATACAGTATAGCAGTTCAGTACTACTCTTAGTGAAATATATTTTTGTTAATAAAATACATATTTACACTGTACTGTATTATCAACTTGTACACGGTTTGATTTTCATTTCTCTTCCAAACCATTTGAAATCTCGTTACTGTTCACGTTTATAATGAAATTTCTGTTGTCCGTCTATACAGTTAACCGTCACAGTTCCGGTCCCGACGGTGACGGTTAATCGAGGTTCCACTGTACCTAAATTTAACTGTGAAATTAGATCTGAATCCCAAGTGGGACATTTCGCAGAAGCTCACAGAATAGGCAATTCCGTCCAAATACACACTAGTAATATTTCTTCATCGATTCAAGTGCAAAGAAAAAAATGTTTGGGGGGGGGGGGGGGGGGGGGGGGGGGCGAATAGTCAATAGCAGCAACCTTTTCGGAAATCATGATCTACAATTTAGGACCTTGGCAGTGTTAAAAGATTGGGTCACACGCGACTTAAGCATTTGGCTTCTACCTACTTTAGGGTAAGTACTTTTTTTTTAACCTTTTTGCTTGTAATTCGTTTTTCGCTCGATTGTCATCTGACTTTGTGACGCCGTCTTATTAATCAAACGCTACATTTTCTGCCCCACCCCTCTCCCTGCACCCCCTAACGTCTATCTTTTCACGTGCTTCCAACTGTATCCCCTTCCCCTCTGCAGGCAATAAGAAAAACTTAATGATAACATGCAAAAGGCAGGTGTTTGGTAGCCGGTTTTCTTTTTCCAATTTCTGCAGCAAGGGGAGATTGGTTTTATGCGGACTGCCACTAGGTTAATCACAATTGCATATTAACTTCACCAAACGTTTTACTAATTTTCTCAACGCTTGTTTGTTATACTTGTTGGAATCATCGAGCTTTACGTAACGATGCTAGAGTGACTGCTTGGTATCGAAAGATGGACAGAGCAAATGTTTAAACTCGTTTGTCCACTTCCAGTCTAATCCAATGTGGACCAATTTTCAGCTCTAACTCAGTTTTATACCTTCTTTCCGTTTTCTTCTATTTAAGTCTTAATTCCTGAATTATTCATATAATAGTACACCGCACTCTGCATATCAACGAACTGCAAATAATATTTACTTTTTTTTTTTTTTGCAAGAATTAAGACATGAGTAAAAAAGATCAGGCCGCACAGCGATATCAAGCATAAAAAACTGTTTGTTAGAACCGAAAATTTGGTCTATATTAGCTTAGACTGGAAGTGTACAAACGAGATTTAGTGTCCTCTCCGCT
Source organism: Lepisma saccharinum (assembly GCA_022664845.1). Classification (NCBI taxonomy): domain Eukaryota; kingdom Metazoa; phylum Arthropoda; class Insecta; order Zygentoma; family Lepismatidae; genus Lepisma; species Lepisma saccharinum. Next base: position 8,658 of record JAGDQP010015648.1, read on the forward strand.
CCGTGGCTTCATAATTATATTCATGAAATTTTCAATGGCAGCAGTCAGTCCTGTATCGCTTTTGAATAGAGGTCATTGGCTAAGATAGAGTCAAGGAAGTACTTTGTCGTAGAAATGTAGAGGTTGGCAAGATGGCGGCTTACTAGAAGAAAGCTGCTGAAATCTCTTGTGTATTTGTTTACAACATTCCCAAGTTTTTTTCGGCCTTTCCTTCAAGAAAATTTACTCAGTAGTGTTATTAAGTGTTGTGGTGTTTTATATAAAAGTTTTACATCAAGAAAATTCAAAATTAACTGTGATAACAACATCAAATGCGACAGTGACAAAAGAGTTAAGAGTGACAGACAGCTATGGCGGACAGAAACCATAGCAACCAATAAATAACTGACCTTAAAACATTAATTATTAAGACTATTAGACTGTAAAACTATATTATAAATATTATAATAAAACAGCAATTATTAAAACGAACGCGCAATGGATGGGCATAATTAGCCATTTCCGCGCTAGACTACAAAATACGAATACGAATACGTAGAGACGTAAACTAGGGTCTAGGAAAGATAACAGATAGCACGTATAATACAAGTTTATTACTCTTTGATAGTTTAGATAATCTTAATTCTAATATCTATTTTTTTTCTTCTAATTTTTTAATTTACTTTTACCATTAATTCGGTAAGTAAGAAAATTATTGGTTTAGTTGAAATTTTTTAATACTTAAGCTATGAATAAGTAGCTGTACTTCACTGTGTCTAGCAAAGTTTAAAAAGATAAAAACTTTTCTACATACAATAGTAAGATTTAATGTACAAAATAAGCTGAGAGTCCTTGAAATTATCACTGCCCAGGTTTTCGGCATTCCCAAAATTATTTTTTAACAAAAGGTGGAAAACAATTTGGCGAAACTGATATTGTTCCCGACTCGTTGCTTATGGTTTCATTGATAACTCCTGTACACGAAACACACAATCTTTGTTATTGGTCGTGGTTGAAATGATAGTTTCAAGAAGGCTTCGTTAAGTTACAAAATAAATCGAAGTAGATAAGCAGTACAAAACTTTCATTTTTCTCTAGCCCTTGGCAGCTAGACTGAATATTACTAGCGACAAATTACAAAACAGTGGGCCTCTAAAACTTATAGATAACAGTACTTTCTGAAAAGCCTTATATAAGTTGTTCTGAGAGCAGTTGTTCTGAGTGAACAAACTCTCTGCTCCTGTGTGGTCTTGTACTTTAACATAAACCGCGTTTATCTTTTCATATTAAAATTGGAAAGTATATTTCCAGTCAATGCTACCGATGCTTGGAAAAATGTTGTTACTCTATTAAGTCTCTTCTTGCCATTTAAACGTCCTCTTTGTGGTGGTGTTCTCTTGCTATTTTTTAAAGATTAATTGGTTGCATTCAAAATCAGATCGAACTGATATAACTTTTACTTTTTTGAGGTTCGAACATATCGCTGAGCATCATTATTTGAGAGCAATATATATAGAATGTACACTCACTGCATTGGAAATGGGAAGAAATTCATTGATTATTTAAGAATCTTGACTGTCGACACCAGTATATTTTCAGTGTCGCGGAGCACTGGCGGACCCTTTGTGGAGCCCCAGAGCTCCGCGGAGCACACTTTGAGAACAGCTGTCTTAAAGGTTAGAGTAGCTATATTAGAAATCGGAAAATTCTATATTTAAAATTGCTAATTATTTGTCCCAATGTCAAATAAAAATGTACTGTAGAAAAATGGCATACCAGTTATTTCCAACCATAGTAGCACTAATTGATTTGAATGATTTACGTAATGATGCATCCTAGGGGATGACTAAACATCTTTCTATTTGTTGTCGAAGGAAAATCCTACAATATAATCTCTCCCAGTGGTAAAGGTGTATATTGCAAAAGTCATCAACACCGAAATGCGTTGCACAGGAGGGAGCTTTACCAGGAGTTCGGTTCAGTTTCTGTCTACTGTGTGGAGACAATTTCTTGGCCTCTTTTTTAAGAAACAGACCTCTTTTCCGAGGTTTGTCAATGATCCTGGAAGCAATACAATATTGCCAGAACACTAATTTTGCAGAGAAGGCTATTAGAATTCTACTTCTCTTTGTTAGTACGTATCTGTGCAAGACTGATTTTCTAACGCAAGTTTGCACAAAAACGAAGTACCGCAACGCACTGGATGCTGAGCCTAACATGCGACTGCAACTCTCTTCCATAAAGTTAGGCATAAAAGGAGCTTTACATGGAGCCAAAAAAGGACCGCACAGCAATAACAAGCATAAAAAATTGAGGTAGATCTTTCGATACTAGTCGATCATTCCAGCATCGTTACGTAGAGCTCGATGGTTATATTCTGTTTATGAGAATACGGAATTCATAGTAATTTGAATAGATCATTTCCAGTAAGAGCATGAGACTCACATGTGAGATATACAAAGACTAATGAATTCAAAATTCTGCGTCAACTTCTAGGGAAAACAGTTTCAAAGGAATATCGGCAGTAAATCACATAAAAATATGGGATAAACACATTTCTTTAAATCGTTTCTACTACAAAATTATGTAAAGAAACTGAATGAAAGGTACAAACCATAAAACAAAACGTGAATAAAACAAAAAAAGAAAGACAGAGAGAGAGAGAGAGAGAGAGAGAGAGAGAGAGAGAGGACCAAAAGAGCGATGTTTAAACGTAAATTTACGGTGTTGTGTGAGACTTTCGTGTGAAAATTTCCCTCATTGATTTCCCATTACGCTTTACGAAGCAGGACGTTCCTGAGTTCTGTGTGACGACTAACCCTCGTTTGTATGCACGTATATACGCTGTGAAGTGTGAACGTATGTTTGTGTGTGTGAGCGCATCTCTTTTTCCCTAATTCTATTTCTCTCTCTCTCTCTCTCTATCTCTGAGTGTGGGTTCTGCGTGCGTGTGGTAGTTCGAAGTGCGTGATCAACAGAAATAAACTTACGAGACCTGCCGCCGATTTTAGAAAGAGAGCGATCCGTGAAACATCTCTACCACCCCCACCACACATAAGGTGTAACAAACAATAACTATTTCACTTTTTCGAAATCAATTTTCGCATTCATCATCCGTCCTTGTCTACGTCATGCAAAAATAGCTTTGAAATCTCTTCCCGTTTTCTCTCCACTTTCGTCCAAAAATATATTTTGAAGTGTATCTCCCTCCTTTCTATACCACTGCGTCAGTCTTCATCACACCCTACTTTTAATAAGCGTGAATCCGGTAGAATTTGTTTCCCCACTGCTGCCAGATGTTACCACAAAAGCTCACGGATTTTCGATATTACCCATCTGCTGAAAATTCTAAGCGCATCATCGTTCTTCTGTTGTTTTATTTTTTCTCGCTAATTCATTTTTTATATTAAGCATTTCGGAAATGATGTTTTTAGAAAACAATGAATTTTGTTGTGGTTATCTATTGTTCTTTGTGGGAAATATGAATGGCGAATATTGAAATATGCACGAAATGAAAGACCGATCAAGATAAAAGACTAGCAGCTGGTTCATTCCAGCCATATACAATTCTTTATTTTTTAATATTGCACAAGAATTAAACATAGAATAATTGAAAGCAGTACAGGATAATTAATATCGGGACTGTAACCCATTGGTCAATTTTTTCTACCTAGGTGCGGGCCTCCGTAAATAAATAAAGAACAGAATCAAAACCAGTGGCGATAGATCTTTCAATTTGAAGTTCTGAATTTTGCCCGCAAGTGTAGCACTAAGGGCTGAATTTCATGAACGCTTGCGTTGCTTGCGATTAGAGTGAGTAGAAAATTAGAGCATCTGTTTTATTACTAACACCACAGAGTAAATACGTATACGTATTTACTCTGTGCTAATACGTAGAACACGCGATAAAACACGTGTTTGAATTGGTTACTCACCCAAATCGCAAGCAACGCAAGCGCTCATGAAATCCAGCCTTAATTGTAGGACGCTGAAATACAGAGATCTGTACCTTGTTTGTTTGCTTGATTTATCCGTTGTTGGCAGCACTGCGATTCTTTCGCTCCTTTTCCTCTCTTTTGTTTGTGATAAGTAAACTTGAGATATAAATGGTATACACATTGACCTTTATCTAAACCAATACTAGACTGATCGATGTCATAAAAAGTAATGAATATATGAAACCAGGGAGCGGAGGGGACATTTAACCTTGATTGTTCACTTCCAGTCTAATCCAATATTGACAAGATTTTCGGTTCTAAGTTTTCAAGATTGTTGTCGCTATGTGGTCCGATTTGATATATACCTTAATTCTTGCAAAAAGTAAATATTATTTACCGCATCTACTAATATAATTATGCACAGACCAATGCATGACTCAAGAACCGAGAAGCGTGTCACACATTGACAACAAACTTAAGAAACTGAGTTTTTAGACTGGAAACGGACAAAAATCTTAGCTCTGGCGTCTAATTTTTGACACTAGTCTATCACTCCAATATCGTTACGTAGAGTAGGATAGTAGTAGCCTAGAGGAAAATCCGTCTCACCGAAGTACATAATCTTGAAAGTGACGCCGGCATAGGGACTGAGTGAAAATAGAAAATAGTGGTAATGAATGCTTCTCAGTAATTTGCCGACAGTAAGGACTTCATCCACACCGCGACACGATATGACTTGAAGTGATTAATACAGATGCAGACTGGAATTAAAACACATCAAGACAATAACTGAAGGTTGGAAAATATCAACCAACTTTTCAACTGTCAAAACTGAAAAATTGCGAAAGAGATTTATATGATTAAGAGGTTAATGATGATAGAACTAACTATAGGTTGCAACCCACGATCTCTATCTAAAAGTGATACTGGACTGACTGGTGCCATTGAAAATTTCATGAATATATGATGCCAGGGAGTGGAGAGGACACTTAATTTCGTTTCTTCGCTTCCAGTTTAAACCAATATGAACCAAGTGTTTGGTCCTAACTAAGTGCTTACGCTTGATATCGCTGTGCGGACGATTTTTATGTCCTAATTCTTGCAAAACACGGAAAGGTTATTTGCAGTATTTTCTATTACCCGTATATGAAGAATGCGGTCTACTATTATGTGAATGACTCAGAAATTAAGAAATAAATCAATAAACGATCTGCACAGTGATAAGAAGCTTATAAAATTGAGTTAGAACTGAAAATTAGGTCCACATTTGATTAGACTCGAAGTGGACAAACGAAGTTTAAAATTTTGCTCTGGTGTCTGTCTTACACTTAGCAGTATGTCCAATATCGTTACGTAGAGCTCGATGGTTATCTGTATTCATTATATAAATGTTTCTAAGCTGGAATTATGAAAACGTAAGAAAACAAATCTTCAAATGTCTAAAAATAGTCAGTTCAAGTGAAGCTTTGACGAATAAGTATGTCATACCTTTAGTTTTTATAACCATGATTCCCTTTGAAGACACACAGTATGCAACACACACAGCACCACCCCCTGCTCCGCCACAAACACACAGCTAGGAAACATATACATGAGTTTCTCTTCTCTCTTTATACACATGTTACTTTACCAGGTACTTTCCATTCACACAAGCACTTACGCTAATTATGAAAATGGACATGGGTTTATCTTTTTAATTTTCTATTAAGTACTTTGTGCTTGCGGCAAATATTACATGGACGGTTATTAATACTTTGTTTCTCAACTAAATTACGTTTAATTCATTACTATAAAATTAAAACATAAACAACAACATGATTCCATCAAAGATATTCAATTAAAGCTGCCTAAAGGAAAATTAAGACAGTTCTGTTTTAAATGTGAAATGTTAATAACAAATAGTGTTTTTTTATATATATAAGAAAATACAGTACTGCAAACTGCGTTCACTCAGTTTGTCAGTTGTTTATGTTATAATAAGGTGAAAGCCCTTTTGAACTGTGTATCTTTGATATTGGGAATTCCAATCGGATGGACATACAGTCAGTATCTTTTATATAACAAAAGAATTAAAACCGAAACAATCTTTTTGACACCTAATGAAAAAGATACTCTATCTTCGTTCCCCCAGTGATTGTCATCTTCTTTCTCTTTGGGCTAATAGAAGCGTCTATTAATGCTCTTTTAGGGCAGCTTTCCATACAGGCGCTCTCGCTGCGTTCTTTCCTTGCGATTTAGCTGAATAGCCAATTGAAACACGTGTTTTAAGGACGCGTTCTGAAGGCTTGTGTTGCTTGCTTTGCTTGTGATTTGTGTGAGTAGCTAATTGAAACACGTGTTTTATTGTAAGGTAAGTGTAACACGTGTTTCAACTTGCTATTCACTCAAATCACAAGCAAAGCAAGCAACGCAAACTTTTATGATAATAAGCCCTTACTTATAAATCACTGTTTATTCATATCCTTGCACATCACGGCTGTACACAAATTATCAAAGGTTGAGTCTTCTTGTATTTAAAAGACGTACACCAAATATGAATAAAATTGGCCTCTGGATACACTAACATCCAATAAGTTGCAGAAAATGGCAACATGTACGGATTTAAGAGTAAAATAAACCGTCCATATTTTGTACCTAATATATTTGAATTAGTTGTCAGTGTTGCCAGATTGTAGAAAATGTTGTACTTTGAAAAATTGTAATTGGCCATTTTTTAATGAATGCATGTGTGCAAGAAATGTATGTTCTTTTTTTACAGTGAAGTTGGTGGTCAATGAAATCCAACTAGCTGAATAATACTTACACCAGGGAAAATTATTTCTTAACATAAAAATGTTGTAAGTCCCAATGTTAGTATTGCAAACCTAATGTATCAAGAATCTTTTGAAGATAACTTTCACTCTTTTGACTTAAAAGAATAATTATAGTTTTTTTAAACTAAATATCATTTCAACAACAAATCTTACTAACCCTGTGATCAGGGCCGCAGCTTGTAATTTTGTAATGGGTACCAAACTCCGATTTTTTCACCCCTTCGAAAGTCAAAAGTGTAAAACGCCCCCTCCTTTTCTTTATTTAGCACATCAGTCCAGCGCCAGGGTCACGTGGCCCTATGATCCCCCTACTTGCTGCTCTATGTGTAATTGCTGACTACGTACCCTGTAGTGACGATTTCTGGTTTCTTGCGCCAGCCATCGTGACAGAAATCGTCCTGGATTGTTCTCAGTGCCACGAGGCGAATGCCAAGATGGTAGGTTCAATACAGGTGCTGGATATTACCCACACCCCTTCCCTCACACCTATAGCAACGCGTAACATATAAAAGTCTGTGTTTTTAATGTGCTGTAATGGCCTCAAATATAAAGCTCCCAGCTTTAAGGTGCGTTAACTCGTCAATATCAACAGTACATGATGACAATAATAACGGTGATGAAACAGAGTAATATATAATCTCGTAGTAAATACATTAATGTAATATTATTCTTTCTTTAAGAAAAAGCACATTGTAAACCATCCTTTCATTTTCTATTCATTTTCAAATACAATGTTTGAATTTGACATTGACACCCCCTCCTCCTTCTCTTTCCACACATGTGTAGAAATTCTCGTTACACCGATGTTGAGATTCACTGCACAGAAAATAACTACCATTGATTATTCTGAGACATTTCTCACTCCGTTTAGTAGTTGGCATGGATACGTTAATATTACTGCAGGCGAAATGTTCTCGCGTACACTCGTGTGGGAATGTGTATCTGTGTGGCTACATATTCATATGAACTATGTAGAACGGAAGTACATTCAACAGTGAAGTAATAAAGAAAATATTTATGATTTTATAGAATGTAATCATTGATTATCATTATTTGACACAGAAACAACGTCTTTCCCCTCCCCCTCTCTCCCTGTCTCTTTCTTTCTCTCTCTCTCTCTCTCTCTATCTCTCTATCTATCTACATATCTGTCTATCTATCTACCTCCTTGATTTTCATTCATGATATTTGAGGGCCCTGTTCAATCAGGTTTATATCAGGGGAATGCGCCGGCCACTTAAGTCGACGAATATCCTCTTAATTCATGTGATCCTCTAAATATGCACTGTATTTGCGCACGTATTGTTATCAACAAGTAGGGCGTCTGAATCCATCGTCTCCTGTAAACGGTAGGATATATTGCGAAAAGATACGGTACATTGTGTACCTGTAGTTTGAGAGATTCCTGTTCAAACATTCAGACATGTCGTGAATTCAATATACTCTAACCCTCGCCCCTCAAGTCGATAAAACCACATACCACATTATAGTAGGGTAAGGCAATTTGGTAATATTTTAATATTAAATGATTTTTTTATACGGAAAAGAAAAAAATATTTGTGTAAACGATATTTATAGATATGTTGGAACCATCCTTCTAGGTATAGTTCACTAAGATACAATAAACGCACAATATTTTAAAAAAAATGAAAACAACACTAAAGGACAAGTTATTTGGTGATAATGGTAGGTTATTTGGTGATAGTGAGTAGGTTATTTGGTGGCATTATAAATTATTGAGCAGAACTTTCCCTAACCAAATGTATCACTCTGATTCATTAGACGATTTTTTCACAAGAGTCGTCACAAATAAACATGGTTATGTCCTCTAGATGACCATTTTCATGAACTGTAAATTACAAGACAAAGCTTGTCTTAGATTTCTGCCAATGACTGATCTTTGTTACAGAGAGCAAGACCATCCATAGTGGATTGAAAATAGTTGACATACTATCTTCACACCACAGCCACAGACAGTACACTAATAAAAAGAAAAAACTTCTGACTTACAGGATAAGAGCAGCGGGATATTTAAATATCCTCTTTCTGGTGGTGCAAACAGGAAACCTCTCTACGTAGAATCCAGAAAATTATTATGTCTCTTTGCGTTACCAAAGTTGCTCTCTATTCAGATGTCTCTTGTGGTAGAATGCAGCGAAGTGCATGGAAATGACTCAGACCACTGTTTTTGCGATGAACGATTTACATTCTAAGCTTGTGCGGTTCGGAGCGTTCGAGGTCAAGTGTGTGTCTTGTTAGTGAACATATAATAAGTAAGCATTCCCTTTGTTTCATATAATCAGTAGATTTTTTTTATGCAATCGAGCCCTCCAGTATAGTTCAATACAACTCACTGGTCGCACTAAACGATCTTACAAGGAACATGCCCGAAGTGACTCACTTAGATTTCAATGAAACTTTCACAGGTGATAGTTTTCAACGTGAAAAGAAATAGGGTGAGATCCTACGTTTCGCAATTGCCTCTAGAAGGAAGTAGATGATAGGAAAATTTTGTGATTTCCTTGCAAAATGTATTTATTGGCTGATTCAATTGTGGTCCATATAATTTCTACAGATTTGACGCAACATGAACAGAACCATATCAAATGTGAATGAGACGAACTACCGCATCTCTGATGCATGCTACTTTCTCCGTCCGCCATCTTGGATTCAACTTATTGTTTTTCAAATGGCAATAGGGGCATGTGGCATATCAAATACATATGCAATTTTCCAAAAATGTCCCTGGTGACATTAGTTTTACTATATTTCTAACCGTTCTCAAGTTATTGCATGTATCTTTTTATATTTGGTATGTATCGAACTATCCATATAATTTGCACATAATTGCTACAGGTTATACAGAACATGAATGTATCCATACTCAATGTAAATGAGATCAGCTATTGCATTTCTGACGCATGTTACGTGCTCCGTCCGCCATCTTGGACCCGCCACCTCGGATTCTACGTATTGTCTTCAAGTAAGAGTAGGGGCAAGTGACATATCAAATTCATCTGCAATTCTCTCAGGAACTCACTGATGGAATTTGTTGTACCGAATTTGTTTAACCAGTCTTCAAGTTATTACAAGCTAATTAAAAAAATGTCGTTTTAAATTCCTTAATCCTTGAGTAGTTACGACCAGTGTCCTGTTTGTGACTTTCACGCACAAGGCGTCGTTGGTGTTTAATACACTTTCGCAAGCGTACGCCTGCAGCGACTCTGTAAGCAAGGCAGTTGGCGTCTCGGGTTCGGTTCCTGTCCAAGGAAAAATAGGTGTAGAGTAAATATTCCTTTATGCTAATCTTATTAAGTATTAAAAAGTACATTCACATTTCAGTATTTAAAAGTTGGCACTGCACAGAGTAATGCCGGATAAGTGACAGCGAATAAAGATGAATTAGTTAGTTTCCGTTGTTTTTTTTTTCCCGCTAATCTGTGTCACTGATGCAAGTAAAGGTATGTTTGTCAGCAACAAAAGCGCGTGATGACGTTTTTATCAGTAACAAAAGAACGGAGAGAGTCGTGACTCCATGACGGTGGTAATACACAGACGTCGTGGTAGCTTCGAAAGGGAACGGACTTTAAGGTAACAGGTATCGTAAGAACTATGCAAATGTAGTTTCAACTGCTGCAAGAAGGCCCTCTTCTGCTTACTTGTGCCTCTTAGGACCATTTCTATAATCGGCCGCTGAACATCTAGTCAGCGCTAAGTTGAGGCCAACTCTCATTCTGCGTATTCTCATTGGCCACAATCAGACCTGACCTCAACTTAGCGCTGACTAGAAGTTTAGCGGTCAATTGTAGAACTAACCCTTAGAAGTTTAATACTAAAGCATTGGTCATCATTTTCAGTCGATTTGAACCTCGACCAATCTTAAAATGACCTCTTTGAGCGACCTAGGAATCCTCGAACACTGCCATTTGAGTTATCATTCTAGCTAAAGGCGTCATTGAGCCCTGATTTGCATAATATGAACAATACGAGCTTCCGTATCTATATTCGTCTGATTACAAACATTGTTACGTTCAGAAAATAACACACTAGGGTCCGTATTCTGCTCCACTCACAGTTTTGTTTTTTAAGGTGAATATGAGTTGAAATTTGAATGCTTCAATTAGATTACAAACCACATCCTAAAACAACGGGTCCTCTTTTCACTTCATCCGTCAGCTTGCTTATCTGTAGATCCCTTTGTCTGGTTATCTGTGCATGCCTCTTTCTGCGTATCTGTCAATCTCTCTGTCTGCTTATCTGTCAATCTCTCTGTCTGCTTATCTATGCATCCCTCTGTCTGCTTACCTGTGCATCTCTCGGTCTGCTTATCTCTCCATCTCTCTGTCTGCTTCTCTGTCCATCCCTTTGTCTGCTTATCTGTACATCCATCTGTCTGTTTATCTGTACATCCATCTGTCTGTTTATCTGTGCATCCTTCCGTCTGTTTATCGGTCAATTGATCTGTAACGCAGGATAACGCCTTAGCAGAAGCAAGTAGAGATAAATTTATTTCAGATTTGTGCTCAGCGATTTAGATTTAGCTGATTTCTAATATTGCAACTTACAGCGGTAGGTTATTTTCATATGGTTTGCCTTCTCCCTTTTAACATTTGATGCTAGTACTTTAATCAAGCCAGATAAAGAAAAGTGGTTTCAGATTTTTAGTACAATAACTTTGATTTTATACGGCTGTTTTTAATGTCGTGAGTCGGAAAGCTGCTGGCCCATCTCTCACCTGGTTAGCTTTCTCTATGTTAAGATTTCACGATATCACCTCAAGGTAGAGAGAAAGAAGCTGATTTGAGTAAGCTGCCAGGTCCTTACCATTTGGTTAGCTTTCTCTATTTAAATAACTTTTATGCTACTTTCTCTATACTCACGTCAGTATGTAGTTCATTGGATCTAGTAGTATTGTCAGCCTCCATTCTAGTGACGGTATTCGTTCCCCGGGTAGTGGATTGGTTAGCACTTCCTTTTGGTGCCCGTGGTTCTGGGTTTAAATCCGGTAGAGGACCTCACTTTTAATCCAGAAGTTCCGAGCAATTATCAACGAATAGAGATACAATTACACCAGACCACCCCACTGATCCTGTGTTACATGTATATAAGACAGTGTCGCACCGCGTGAATCCTATTGTCCTCTGACTCATCCCATGTAGTGGTCCTCCCAGGACCATGACACATGTCGTAATGTGTGAAAACAGCCGAGGAATAATGAAAGGATAGTCGAAGTTTGTCAAATATAGAACAAAAAAATAATATAAAAAACGCAAGATTTTTATTGATAATTGTGTGGAATCAACTTTTGAGCTCTTCAGTAAGTCTGTTTGCCTCTAAATAAAATACCCAGTAAACAGTACCGAGAACTTCCACTAAATTTGTAGTTGAGCTCCCGTGGCTCACTTGTTAGAGCATTGGCTTTGCATTTGGAAGGTCATGAGATCGAACACAAGACCAATCATACTCTGGTACCTTTTAAGGTAGTCGCACCAGGCTAATACCGGGATCGTAACATCAAACCAGGTCTTGACTGACTTCCTTTCACAACGATTTCCCTTACTGTTGTTGCTTTAAGTAGAACGTAGTCCTATAAATTGTCTCATTTCAAATAATACAAGTAAATAAGAAGCTCTCTGTCTGCTTCTCTGTGCACCCCTCTGTCTGCTTATCTGTGTATCCCTCTGTCTGCTTATCTGTACATCCCTCTGTCTGCTTATCTGTGCATCCCTCTGTCTGCTTATCTGTGCATCCCTCTGTCTGCTTATCTGTGTATCCCTCTGTCTGCTTATCTGTGTATCCCTCTGTGCACAGCTAACTTAAAATTAACTGTCTCAATAGTATCTCAACCAGAGTTTTACGAAATATGGATTTAGGTGTTAGAGAGAAACAAGAGGAATGGCTTTTAAGCTCTTGAGTGAAAGCTAAGATAAGGCACGGAATTACTCAGATTTAATGTAATGACATTTTTGGAGGAGAATGAATCTAAAGTATGATTGATGCATTACTGAAGGAGATATTGATAACTCTGGCTTCTTTAATAAATATTAAATCCCAGATTGAAATAGAACCAAATGTTGCACGATCTAGTAATAATTAAATTTCACCAGATAGAAAAATCTATTAGATTCATTCAACGATTGATATTTCCAGAAAGAAAACATGGTAGCAGCAACCTAGCCCATGTACGATTCCAAATTTCTTTATATTTAATCTAGCGCTAATATTTAATCTCTCGTTCAGTTCCAAATCATGTTCTCTAAGTGCGGTCTGATAATATTTTGTATACTTAATTGTATAATCAACAAGCGCAAAAGCAAGATGTCACTTAAGCACAACAAAATTATTTACTAACCAGGATACAATCTCAATATCGCTTTTTTTTTCTTTGCCAATTCTCGGAGTAGCTATCTACCTTATTTGTCTAATGAATCATGAAATTGGTCTGTTATTTCTCTCCGCTCTTGCCAGATTGACATGAAAAGCTTTCAGAACAAACAGACAAAAACCATCGGCACACAGAAGTTACCTTTTGCAAAGTTGATACGGCCAACAAATCACTATTGATTATCCTGCATTTACATTTCAAGCGAGAGAGAATAGGGTGCTCCACTTTCCCTCAATCTCCTCTAACTCTCCCCCCCCACTGAAAATGTGTTGTAATTAAATATGATTTAATGAAATTGTTTCCTGTGGAAAATCAGATGATAGCCAATTCTGTCAAAATCGCGAAAAGAGAGGAGAACATAGTTGGTAGTAGAGCTGGATGATTTTTTTTGTTGATTGTCAATTGTTAGCAATCGTTCAGTGTCTCATTTGTACTGGTCGTTTGGGGAGTTAATATTTGATCGAGCAAATTAAGTGAAAATTTCGTTTACTGATCAAAATTAAACTATTGTGTGCCCAATGCACGTAGCCTATCAAATATTCACAGAATCTGGGTGTTCAGGTTGGGATATTTGGTAAACACTAACTGCTATTTCGAAAAAAAACAACAACGTAAATGCAAAGAAGAAAGTGGATAACAACAAACATAGAAGGAAGCAAAATAAACTGTAAACAGGAAAACAAAACTAGTGCAACATGGAAAGTTTTCCAATTAAACTGAAAGTATTACTTCGAACTCCATTATTATTCATTCGCGTTTATATGAATATCTCAAATAAAGCACGAGATCTAAGTTAACGGAGTGTAGAAAATTAAAAAGATATTAAGAGGTTATTAATATTAAACTTTTTAGTTCTCGCAATGATTAGTTTCATGCTTGTTCAACTTCGATCTTACTTCTGTCACTTACTTTTCTCTGACTTATCCTTGTTGTATTTGTTCAGCTTTGAGCATATTCTAAATTGTATTCATTCTTGTATTCTTGTCCTATATATTGTACTTTCAACTTACTCATGCTACATTTCTGCCTTTTTCTCTTAATCTTATCTTATACGCAGCCCTTTCCAAATTATTCTCGCAACACTTCTTCGTTTTTCTGTTAATTCTGTCGTACACGTTGCATTTCCTACTTATTCATTGCTACAACTCTCCGTTTCTTTCTTAATTCGTCTTATACGTTGCGTTTTCTACTTATTCACGCAATACTTCTTCGTTTTTCTGTTAATTATGTCGTATACGTTGCATTTCCAACTTATTCATTGCTACAATTCTTCG
>JAGDQP010015648.1:23056-42229 GCA_022664845.1 Lepisma saccharinum
TCTGTCGTATACGTTGCGTTTCCTACTTATTCATTGCTACAATTCTTTGTTTCTCTCTTAATTCTGTCTTATACATTGCGTCTCGAACATAATTGCGCTTCACGTTGCTCTTGTTCTTCTTGCTGTTGCTCTTACAATTTTCCTTTCGCTTGGAACTTATTCACGTAGTTATTTTTTCTCTCGTATCTATGCCAGTTCAGTTTCCAGATTTTAGCTGCCGCGGCTTGCTCTTCTCTTTCGTATTTCTGCCGTATTTGTTCTGCTTTGAGTTTTTTCATGTCAACCTTGTTTTCAAACTTTTATTCTTGTCATTTTTGTTTCACTTTGAGACTTGTGAACCATAACTGTTTCGTGTTACACTTACTCATAGTGTATGTTCCTGATGTTATAGCTGAAGGAAATGTCTTAATTTTCCCTTCATTCCCCCCAAACCATTGTTGATAAAAAGTGGCTCAACAACACTGACTCGTCTTCATCTATTTTTGCGTTCTTATTTCCACACTCGGAAAAGAAATTATATAACACCGAAAAAACACCTACACGATGTCACTATTATGCAAATCCAAATCATAGCCATTCAGTTCTGGACTGGTAGAATAGAATAAAGGTATCTCCTTGAAATCAAATAACTTTCAAGTAAATTACCTTGCTCTGTCGCGTAGCAGGAGCCACTGGTTAAACATTCTGTTTACACTGCTCATTCCAAATGAAGTTTTTCTGCTATTTTTCTTCATTCACATTAGATAAATGATGGAATTGCTACCAGGAGCATTAACTGCTCTTACAGTGTTGGTGTAATGAAAAAAAAAAACAGTTAAATATTTACATTTTCTAACTTAAGAGTAAACTTAATGCAGATTCAATTTTCTCTGCCAACTGAGCAGTGGTAGATCACATGGTAGAGCGTTGACATCCTATTCGGAAAGTCTTTGGTTTGATACCAGCAGTCGATCATCTCAACTGAGGATTCTCCAGGGTTTATCTTCAGTCATATCGCACAAATGTCAGGATAGTACCTTCGACATAGACTCTGGCCGACTACTTCCTACATTCTTTCTTCTATTCTGTCCTGGCCTGAGACATAGACTTCTAAATGCCATAATAAATTCACTTTGATCTGCAATCTTTAACTTAATCTTAGTTTCATTTAAAATATTTCACAAAAAGGGAAGAACCTAGGTAATATATTTATTGTCTTTGAAAATATATATTGAAGTTTACCTCTTTTTTGTAATCATATTGTTGATCTTCCATCAATAATTTCTGAAATTGCTCAAAAACAAAATTTTGTACCCTTGAATTATAGGCATTAGTTACAATTTTGCTTTCTTTTACTGTTCAAACTTTGTGTACAAGCATCAGTACTGTTAAGTCATTCTTTTTGCAAAGTCTCTTTCAAATATAGCTTTTTAAAGAAGGAAAAAATGATGTAGAAGTCCATAAAAGTTGATTCTTTTGGGGGAAAGAATCATGTCGAAACTTGCACCAACTCTTAAAACCATCGCTCGTAAACTTGGGAATGAGATAGCATCAACTGTTGCAACTGTACTAGACATAGTCCTTATGGTATAAAACTTTTATCAAAAGTCTTGGAAAAGTCAACAATGATAACAAGAGAACTTCATTATCCCAAGATTTCAGTTTTCTTTGGGTAAGTAGTGGGCACAAGTTCTACCCTTCCTTCCTTTCTATGGTTCGCTCCTCTCTCTCTCTTTAAATTTATGTTCAATCTTTAGTTTATCTTGAGCAGACTGAGCTAACCAAACACAATACTTGTTCCGCGCTCACACTCGCTCTAATCTGTCATCTTAGGAAATGCAAATCGTGGTCCATTGTTGTGTTAATTACAAAGCTTTCACCCCACAGATTCTAGTTTAAGAATGAAATGTCGTTATTTTCTCTCTCCCCCTTCTCTTTACCTGATTTTAACACCATCTTGCTCTCTTGCACACTAGCGCCATCCGTCGTCACCTTACTGAAATTATTCTGTTCTGAAAACCTTATTTTTACGGTCATTCCCAACTTTATAGGATGCAACCTGTAAAACAGAGAACTACCGTAAAATTCCTCCTGAAATCTCTATTGATAGACTTCAAAGTAACATTGAAAAAAACTTTTGAAGAAATAAAATATGGTGTATATACATGTGTAAAAGGGACGATATTGTATTGGGAGAATAGAAACTAGAAAGACACAAACTTTAAAATTTCAACTCTCAGAAACTCAGAGATTAATAGTAAGTATATAAATAATAATAATAATATCCTCAATGTCTGATTATAAGCATATTTCTTATTTCTTTTCTACATTCAGGTTAGTATAAAACAATATATATAACGGTAGATGGCAGCACCACCTCCTTATGTCACTAATGTATGGTTTTTTGTTTGATGAAATTACAATGTTGCTCCTACAAATTCAAGCGTAGCGAGTTCAAACTGTCAAAGAGGAGAGTTCATAACCATTCTGAGAGTTCAATCTGTGCTGATTATTTTATTTTAATTTTGTTCTTTGTTGAAATCATAAGATTGTTGTTGTGAATATCTAAACCCATAACAATTAAGCTTTTTCAACAATAAAGAAACAAAAAAATCGGAACGCATAGACCTCTTGAAAGTGTTATTAACTTTCTTTGAAAGTTTGCACTCTCTCTTGAGTTTATAGGAGCAACATTGTAATTTCATGCCAAGAAAATAATATATTGGAAACCTACAGAATTTTAATTTTAATGTAATCTTTGAGACCTTTAGGCAAAGGAGTAAACTACCATCTAGTTTTGGCGTCGTTGCATTACAATAACCTTCATATACGAATTTTATGCAAAGTATTTCAGAGATACATTTGTAATGTTGGACTATCTCTAACTCAGTTTGATACAATGCTATACAGATTTTTGCTAACTACCTTCCTAATGTTAATACTTAAATTAAAATTCAGCACCTCTCATATCTAATGAATAACAACCCCAAACTAAATATTCCAAGTAACAAATTTGAATGTGCCTTTGAAAACTTTTCTCTCAGGTGTTGAATTTTAAGTCTTCCTTTAATTTTTCTCAATAATAAAAACAAAACAATAACACAAATTTAGCTCCTCATTTCTAACGATTTAAGCGAAGCTTTTTCACAGTATCAAAGATTGATCTTCTTCAAACTCAAGTTCCAAATAAATTAACTTGTATACACTGCAAAAACTGTGTACCTTTGAATAGTGGGTACAAAATACTGATTATCTTTCCACAATTTTTGAGAGGCGGTGGTGAGTCCAGGGTTGGGTTTAGAGGGGCTGTTCTTTGCCTTCCAGTTCTTGGGGGAGGGGAACAGTTTAATAGAACAAAAAGATGGGATGGTAAAATATGACCGTCACTGCCTCTGAAAATTATGAGGTATAATGTACCTACACTTTTTTTACAATCTGTGTCGGGCACAGGGATTTATATTTTACCATCGTTTTTTATTAATCTGTTCCCTTCCAAGAACCGGAAGGCAAATACCCACCCCTCTAAACCCAACTCTGAGTTCGCCAGTGCCTTTCAAAAATTGTGGGTACAAAATCAGCATTTTGTACCCATTATTCAAAGGTATAGCTTTTGCAGTGTAGACATATCCCTGTATGAAAATACCCCTGTATTGAGATACTCCTCCATAGAATTACCCTTCTACAAAAATGCCTCCGTATATAAATATCTCTGTATGAAAAAAACATGTATAGAAATATTCCTGTGCATAAATACACATGTATAAAAATATCACACAACGATACTCGATGTAAGTCCGGTCACAACAATAATATCAGCTCCGGTGGATTTCCTACATTTTACATGCTTTTTACTTCTCAATACAACGACAGTCAAGTTTTGGAGGTATTTGAGTCAATTATAAAATTATGGTGATTTGTATTAGTTAGATAATCATTTCTATATCTTTAAATTTTCGAGACATATCTCAAATTAAGTACTATAGTTTAATTAGAGGTGTAGATAATTTCTTCCCAGGAACTGAAGATCATATTGACAAGGTACTCCACCCTCGAATTCTTACCACTTATGATCAATTGAAATATGACGATGTTGGGCAGGGAAACGAAAGAAATGTTTGAGTAATGACTAAGCGGAAATAATTTGCATACAAAGTAGCGCTTCTGCATGTTAGAATCGAGAAACGTGCAGAGTTCCGTGACGCATAAACTAGCACTTCTGATGTCCCATTTCCCAACTTTCACCAATTCGTTGTCACACAAGCTACAAGCAGTGCAGCACTTTCTTATGGAATAATTAATCTACAAGAAATTTCAAGAACGCTTGAAAATCACTCCTTTCACGAAGTTGTGTTTTCCCGATAAATATGATGACTAGGCTGTAGTCGTAGTATTAACTCCGTTAATTGAGGTTTTCACGCATGCGTGTGCCAAAAAGAAAACACCAAACCTGACTTTTCTAACCTAACCTAGCCAATTGTCACACGTTGTGCGATTAGTTCAACACTTTGATTCTACATGCAGTTCTGTATCTCCTTAACCGATTTTTGATTCACTGTACACGCTACTACTCAAACTGCAAAATGTATAGGTAAACGAATGATTCTGGTTAACTATTTATTTCTCACTGAATATCGATATAAAAGGTTTCTCTCCTGTATGAGACCTTCCTTCCGTGTGCATATAGCACCTACTAGCTAGCAGTACTTTAATTTTCTCATGAATATTTCAGTCAACGGAATGCCTGTCTATTCCGTTAGAAAATATTATGGGTAAGTATCTTCTTAATATATGCCTATGTCTCTCTTACGCAACCTAGTTCTGTGTAGAATAGTTCCGAATACAAATTTTCCTATAATATATCACTTCTCTACGTAGTAAGCGTGCTCTTTTAATCACTGTGTGTATTTCGTATGATTAACATACTTTCTTGACACTTGTAAATAGTTCAATCTTACTGTCAGTAACTATTACTGCACTTTCCTATAACAATGAATATTAAGTAACTATAAATGTTCTGCATTGTACCTTAGCCTTCTAAAATGCACGATTCTTATACGTAACACTTTTCATATACCGCATGTCCTTCACTAATATGCACATTCTTTGGATCTTTCTCACGCTATCACGAATATACACTAAGCCTGTTCTTTTAGCTAAAACAGTTTGTTAACTGGCACGCTTCTTACCTTTGTACTCGATGAATTTAAACTAATAACTCCTGTAAATAACTATCCTTTCCTTGCAAGTTCAATCTGCTTTCTTAACTAACTATATGTTTTTATAGTTATAGTGTCTTCCTGATTAAGTACACTGTTACTAACTTGCTTACTGAAAATATCGGTAATTACTTTCTTACTGAATGCATAGTTACTGACTTCCTTCGCTGAATATGTAGTCCTAACTTATTCTCACAATGATGCAGACATTTCTGTCAGCAATATGTCCTTTCCGTATTGACAAATTCAATATTTAGCAGAAATCTCCTTACTAGCAATGTACTCGCCAGCAAATAACTCACAGTTCTGAGATGGTCCTATATTTCTATCCATCTTTCAGATACGTCTAACGTTTACTTACTTCCTAACCGACACTTAGACCAATACTTTATAATAATAATAAAGAAAAAATATTCTCTAGAACCCAGATAAGGAGTTAGGGCGCCCTGCTCCAGGAACTTGGGCCTTGCCACTGTCGGAGCTACGATTAACTGTCGTAGTTCTTATGCAGGGTTTGGAATTTGAAAAGCAGAAAGCGCTTTGCAGCTCGCCTACGGACAATTCCACTTCTGAGCCGCTAATTCCCAAAGTAGGTTCTTAGAGGGTTCAACAGCATCAATTTTCTTCTGACGATGCGTACACAGAGACGCCAATACATACCGAGGAATATGTTGTAAATTCTGGTGTGCCTCAAGGACGAACTTTGGACCTATTTTGTTATTATTTGTAAATGACTTGCCTGCTGTCATAACATCCTCCAACAAACTTCTGTTTGCAGATGATTTAAAAATCTACTGTAGTATTTCCTCCGAATTGAACGCGGTCTCCTTACAAAATGATATTAATGCAGTCTCCAGCTGGTGCAAAACAAACATGTTATTATTAAATATTAATAAATGTAGTGTAATGTCATATACGAGAAAAACAAACTATTTGAAATTCGAATAAAAAGTTAATGACTCTCCACTAGTTCGAGTCGATTCTATTACTGATCTTAGTGTAACCATTAAATCTAACCTCTCATTCGACATGCACATAAATCGCCTTGTTAGCGAAGCTTTACAGGAACCTCGGGTTTGTAATGAGGTTAACTAGCGATTTATCGAATATTGATGTATTAAAAACTTTATATACAGCGTATGTCAGGTCAAAGTTAGAATACGCTACAATAATATGGGATCCTAATACACAGAAGAACTCGCGGCAAATTGAAATTATACAGTCTAAATTTGTACGAGTTTTGACATACAAAGAAACTGGAATATATCCTAAATTTGAAAAGTACTTAGACCTGGTAAATAAATACAGGTTACAATCTCTTGAAATCAGGAGAGTTCATTTTCTCTTAACTTTCCTACACAAACTCTTACACAGTAAAATCGACTCAGAAAGCTTATTATCTGAATTAAGGCTGTATGTACCGCATAGAGTAACTCGAACTCGTAATGTTGTCTTCCACCTCTCGGCCCCAAAACTAAAGCAATGGACATATAGCGTATTAGGAGAATGTGCTCATTATATAATTATATTCTTAAAGAATGTCCTGAGATTGATATATTTAACATAAATATGAGAGAATTCCATTCTTATATAAAATAATGAATACTTTATGCAGAATATGTTATCATGCAGCTCCAAATATGTGTATTACATCTATGTGTGTATGTTGAAAATGTCAGATGTGTATGTTAAACACCACAATTAAACTATTAATCTGACGCTAAAGTAAATGCTAAGGGCCCGCAGGGCCACCGTAGCTGGACTTCTAGCTCTGATAAGCTACTTTCGTCCTTCGAGTTATTTTGTATAATTGTTTAGAATAAATATTAGATTTAAGTTTGAAATGAACCGGATTAAGCACCAGGGCCCAGGCAACGCCCCAAGCAAACCCCCAGAAAATCCACTTTTCCCCTTTTAATTATTATGAGTGAGCCTAAAGGCATTATCCAGAAGAACAGATCATTTATAAGTAAAATTGCCAGAATTCAAGTCAGGTGAAACTGTAAAAGGATGAAGGATGTTTAGGTAAATGAAGGTGTTGAGAGTAAAATTTATTGATGTTGTCATCCAAAGTACTTTTTTGTAAAAGTTTTGTAAGAGCTCAGTTTTGCATCCATGACGAAGATTTGAGTATGATGTTTTGATCTTATCACTGTTATGTTCCGGTTTTAAATTAAATATGAAAGTAGTTCTTTATAGGTTATAATATGCCTCTTAATTCTGTCTTCAATGTGTTCTGGTAGGTTTTCCTGTATGAAGGTTTTGTGTCTTGCATTTTCAATATACCTTTTCCTACGTTCTTTCAAATATGAATCAATGGGAACAATGGGAATTCTGTTGTACAACTGAATTTTGTCCGCCGTCCATAATCTTTCTATATACCGGATCCAGTATCTTTCGAACTTTTCTATCTTTTCCAAATTTATGCCGGAGTGAAATAGTTCGTGACCATACATGACCATAGGTCTTAATATTGCTAAGTAAAGTCTAATTTTGATGGTTTGTGAAAGTTCTGATCGAAAATATGATTTAAGTAAATTGAGGGTACTGAGTCCTTTTGTCCGTCTTTCTTTGATGTGCATCTTGAAATTTAGCCTATGATCAAGGGTAAGTCCTAAAAACTTTGCGGTTTTTTTGGGTTTGATTTTTGTATTTTTGATTTTTTTAAAATTTCTCTTTGTTTTTTACGAGTTCCCCTACCTGACGGAAAGAAAAGAATGAACTGAGTTTTGTTCTGGTTCAAATGCAGCTTCCATGTTCTGCACCACGAAACAAATTCATCTGTTATTGCCTGTAGTTGTTTAATTGCAACCTCCACAGTACGAGCACTGGTCCAATACGCAGTGTTGTCGGCGAACAGTCCCAGTTTTGTATGTATATTGTGTGGTATGGGAGTGTCATTTACATATATCAGGCAAAGGGTCGGACTGAGTGCCGCATCCTGTGGGACACCGCGTTGAATGTATATCTTTTCTGAGAGAACGTCCTCTGTTCTAATTTGAGTAGTTCTGTTAGTTAAGAAGTTAAGCCAGCGAATGATGGTGTTTTTTTTTTTTTTTTTTTTTACTGTTTGGCCATGGTGAAGCCATGACAAATACCCATTGAAAGGGTTACGCCCTTTTTATGGGAATAGTTTTGCCTCGATAAGTGGTTTAGGGAATTGGAGTTGGACTATGAGGTTTTCTGGGACCTTTGTTATTCTTTATTTAGTAAAAACCTGGGATTATTACGATTTTACATCGTAATCATTTATTTGGGAGACTATAGGGAACTATGAAAAGAGAAAAGAAAAGTAAAAAGGACTAAAAGATGTATAAATGATGGTGTTGTGTTCAATAAATAAATAAATACCATTCATCGGTTAACTTCCAGGGTCTGGTGATATTCAACAGGTAATAGATCATATATTTCTACTAGCTATGAGCAGTCATTCTCTCTGTAACAAAGATATATAATCGTTTCTTTTTTCTACAACTTTTCTTTTCCAAAACCTTTCCCTCAAAGGTGACGATAATATGACTTCCGGTGCGTTGATAGCAACATGATCTAGCGGGCTTCTGAGATATCACAGATATCACAACTATTTCACTTCTCCCCATTTCACATTCCGTGCGTACTTATCTTGCCGTATCGAGCGTATTCCTTTGTGCTTTCAAAGATTATTCTTATATATATACATAATTAGTATATCGTAATCTTAAAAGTAAGTATTATTGCTTTAGAAATTAATCGAAAATTTTATGTGTACAAAACGTAGTATATACAAGATTTTTTAACTGGACAATCACAGCTATCCGCTATAAGTTATTTTTCTTTTTTAAAAAAATATATATAAATATAACCACACTAAGATTCGATCCTGAAGCCTCCGGATCATCTCTCCGAAACTTTAACCAGCTAGTAACCAAGCCTAAGCTAGTAATTTGAACAAGTGTCTTGTCAGTATTCTTTATGGTTCAAGCAGTACTGCGCATGTGTGAGAGGAGGCCACACAAAGAATTAGTACTGTAGCTAACGCCATATGATGGAACGTTAGCTTTTTTTTTTTGTAATCTCTTGCTGTCATTCAGTTACAGATTTGCTGCGCACATGGGCGGTGCACCCCGCCCAGGACCTCTTTCCTGAATCCGCCCATGTCTGCGCATGATGGCAGATTCGCATGATAGGCCTATATATGAACTGTGGGATATTCAGAGGGGAGGACTGAATCAAACTGAAACGGCTTAAGTAAAATACGTGTAAAGACAGCAACTTGCTCGTCAACAAGTTAGCATTAGAAAGCCCCATGAACAAGTTGCTGCGTGTAATACGGCCTTAATTTCATTATTCGGAAACTGTGACGTAATGTCTCTTGAATAAGATATGAGTAATCGGTGAATAAATGTTTCACTTTTTTTAAAAGCGTAATTTTCCTCTGTGAGCTTTTCCATCTCTTTTCACCTAAAGCCATGTATACATATGAAATTTTGTAACTCTTCAAAGCAGTGATAACAACCATATACAGTATTTATTTATTAGTCCAAAGAAAATTTGTATATCGAGGTTCGACTGTATTTATTTATTGGTACACTGAGGACAGGGTAAAGACATTGGTACGTCATGTGTTTAGGCGTGGCATCTCATATTCTGGTGGAATAATAATAACAATAACAATAATAATAATAATAATAATAATAATAATAATAACAATAATAATAATAATAATATAATAATAATAAAATGAATGTGATCGTAGCACCTTGATACTGAGAAATGGCGAGTTTTCGTTCCACGGCGCTAACATAAGATATGTACCGGTAAATGGGTAGTGGGGTTCAAAATTTAAGTTGTGGGAACTGATTAAGTCTGAAGATTATAATCTATTTTCTCTACAATAAAAATGTAGAAATATTTGAAGATTGCGTAATATGGGTCCAAGCGAGCAGCTAGTAGCAAAATTTTCTCAGCTCAAATACACCAACAAAGATCTTATTACATACATAGCCCTAATAAGATTGAGTTTTGGTTCAAAAGCATGCACGGATTATAAAATTGTTTGCAAGACAGTTAGCTTACCTACGAAGTCATATTACAACGCACACAAATTATCCTAAGCTCGTCATTTTATTTGGCTGGGGCGAACGAGTTATTCTAGTAAATTCTTGGTTCTTCCATTTCGTTGCACACTTCGCAGTTAGGCCACCCAAATTACATCTTCTTATCGTAAAAAATTGTTTTTAAAAACAAATCCAATGTCTCTTCGTTCCTCCGTCACTCTGACGTAAGGAAAATCAGCAAACAACATGAGAAGAGAATTTTTCTAGATATGCATGAATTAATCCAGATGAAATGAAAGAACAAAAGTGAGATAAGATAATTCAGGGAAAAAAATTAAACACGCACACACAAAATGAAAAGTAGCAACCGATGAATGTCTGTTAGACAGAGACAGAGAAAAATAGAGAATGAGAAAGGGGGAAGAGAGATGAAGAATGAGATTGAAATAACGAAGGAAAGAACCAAAGAACCTGAAATCATAAATTGCATATTCCCAGAAATCTAACAGGAAGATAGCAGTGTTCTTTTGTTGTAAGGGTAATTCGAATATGTAAATGGGTGGTTTCCATACTCATTTAGTCACTTTCAAAATGGCGACCAAAGCTGGTGATCGGATAAAATATTCATAATTTCCATTCAAATTGGAGAGTTCTGAGACACATCCAACGTAAGAGCCAGCCAGCATTGCTCAATAGTTTATTGCCACACACACTTTGTGTGTGAATGTGGTTCCTGGTGCAAATTCGGTGAGCTTCAATGAAGGTAATAGTTTAGAATATATCGTAACAAACCAAGTAGGTGGTGTAGCCCATACCTTCCCTTCTAGCCTACTAATGTAAATCGAATAAAAAAGAAATTAATGCCATTGGATGAAGACGTGTTTCAGTAGTTCGTTATAATCTTCTTAGAATGCATTTTTTAGTTCATGCGTACGTATAATACAGAGCAGTACACGCAAAGGATTACTTTATCAATACTTAAAAGAGATTTCTTGTTTAACGTCATATATTTTCTAAAGTAAAGCGTGGAACGGAACTCAGAATATGCTAACGCTTTGTTAAATATTCTCTTTATCCCATTTGGGTGACGAACGATAGTCCTTTTCAAAAACAGAAGGGAGAAAAAAGTGTGTCATTAAATGAAGAGAGGAGGGATTTATCCCATTATGTGACACAATAGCTTTTGCAGTTGTTGAGTGTGGGAGATATTAAAAAAGACACCGAAACGGAGTCCTGTCATGCACACCTCTCCATTGCTGACAGCTGACGGATCCATCGGCCATAGTTATGACGTCATATAGCAGTAGAACAAATTCTCGCCGCCAGGTGGCTGTCATCTCAGTAAAAATGAACCCAGCCCCCGAAATGGCTCTGTCGTTCCCTTTTCCTTGTGAAGCCAACCAAGTGAAACGCCATTGAAGACTCTTTAGGCCTTTATTATCAGGAAATGCCTCTCCCTAAAACACAGCCCTCTCATCCTACTTTATTTGTCTTTGTTTCAGACATCTATTAGAACTAAATGGAAAATTTAAGTTTTTTAATAGAGAAAAAGTCAACAATAAAAATAAGTCAACGAAAATAGCCTCATTTATCCTGATTAGAAATCCTTACGGCATTAAAATAGTAACACAATTAGCGGCCAGTTAAAAAGAATTTCAGGTAATCTTGTCATTTATTTTTCTTGTTGATTTTTTCTTCAATGATATTAACAGGCAACTTTCGCTTCAACCGAGGCTTCCGTGATACTAGAATATTCCGGGAGCCTAGCTTAAACCCATCACGATGCTGGACGGCCGTGAGAGTTGACATTCCTGGGCAGGGATGGTAAAGGGATACCGGCTAGTGCCTTTCTTGAGATACCATCTCGTCAGTCGTCTGGTGAAACTGAGGAAAACCTCAGTCAAAATATACAGTAATGAGGCTTGAAACTGAGCGCCTCCTCCGCGGCGCTTCATAGTCCGTGACCTTAACGAATGGACCACGGAATCTAATCATACAACACAGACATATGCTGGGCATATGCTTCTACTATCTCCCCTGGGAATATCTGAAAATGTGTAGGATATCCCAGGATATATTCCTGGTATAAGTGGAATAATCTGCACAGGCACGTACACAGAATTTTGTTTTGGGAGGGATCCAAGAGCTTCCGGGAGGTCCAAAGTGTGTCGGAGCATGAAATGTATATTAAATCTGTATAATTACGCCTGAAGTTACACTATTTTCCCATGAAACTGTGAGTTTGAGGGGGGGGGAGGTCCGGACCCCCTGGACCCACCCCTAAATACGTTCGTGAATCTGCAAATATCTGAGAGTCCGAGGTAATCTCATGTCCTGAGAAGCTTCCTCGAAATATTCTAGCTATGTTCGAGAACAGTTGTTTTTTAATTATATTAGAATATTCCAAGAAATATTCTGAAAATTCCAGTATAGGTAATCCTTCTTTGTGCTAACGTAAGAATATCCTTACAAATATCCTTGGATCATACTATGCAGGTGGGGTATATTTATGAAATATCCTGTGCTCTTTGTGTGGATAATTTGTGTTTTTCGCTTTGAAAAAATTGTGTTCCATCACATGACTGTCCCTCGACGAGCACATTACTGGAACTATGGAAATTGAAGTTAGCGACTAGAGCATTTGCCTAGTTTCCACACTAGCATTCATCTGCGGAATATGAAGGGAGGACCTGGGAAATATCAGTCAGAATAGCCGGTAACATGCTTCGAACTTGTGTTGTGTAAGGGTATTCTTAGGGTGTGTTTTGGGATTGTTAAACGAACATTGGAGGTTAGAATTCACGGTATGTCTTTGGAATAAACTGAGAATATCCTTAAACATAAACGAATAATATGGATGTTCGTAGGACATAGGTTCTTATGTGTAAACTTATCATTCTCAATGCATTCAGGTTTTTACGAATTTCTCTTTATCTTCGCTTAGTGCTTTTTCCTTCGTCAGTACTGTTAATATGTTCTTTTTGTCTTCTTCCTCTTCCTAGCTTCCCTTCAATGCTGTCTTTAACTGAATCCTTTAATGTACTGGTACATACAAGTTGTAGGTAAACAATGTTCTAAAGGAAGTTGTTTTCTCTTGTTCACTGTTTTCAATACTTTATATTATGCACCTATTTTGTTCATCTGATATGCCATTTTTCACCTTCCACTTCAACATTTCAAATGCTCAGTATTTCTTTTTTTTCTCCGAACCATTAACTATTCTTTTTTAGAGAATGTATTACATTTTCAGTTAAGCTGTTATTGTACTTTTATTATGCAAGGTCCAGTGTAAAGAAATGATGAAGTGAGAAAAATCAGGAATATTCTCTTTTCATTACTGTGTTACAGTAAAACCTAATTATACTGTGAGTGTCGAAGGGCATGTGTTACACCCACGTTGTAACTTATGAGCGGTATAATGATTTTTTTTCACATATATCAGATAGCGTAGATGTTACTACGCTTATCTTAGTCGCACATTACCTGAAGCGACATTTTCCTTTGAATAACCTTTCTTCAGTGAACGTTTTAGCATCAAATTAACTTTTCTTTTCTTTCATAGAAATAGAATATACAATTTTCTTTTCCTATAATATTTTTTGATTGAAAAATGGATAGGCCTCGTACTTTTGGAGCTGAACGAAGTAGGGCAGAATATGTAAGTAAGGTCAGGCCATCATAATTTTGAAGAGAAGAGAGCATAAAAGCGCATACCGGCCGGGATGACTCTGATATAGATCCTTCGTTCCTTTCTAAGTAAGAAAAATTCATCTAACGAATGTTTATACGATTAAGACTTAACGAAACCCAAAGGTTCATTACCGCAGTAACAAACGTTTGTTATCGGACTCAATCAAGACATCCAATACATGCGTACATTCAACAACAGAGAACAAAAGAGTTTGGAAATGCGGAAACGATACAACGTGAATAAAAGAAATTGGAATCAAAACTTTTTAGACTCGGCGCATTTAAGAAAACTGAATGTACAAATAAATGATCCTCAAAATAAGTAGGGGGACATGATTGTACTCGGGCACACAGAATTCGCAAACAGAGTTAGCAACTTTGAATGTGTTATATCGTGCTGGGATACACCACTGTTCAAAATTATCGTTAATGAATCTTTCCGAAGAAACGCGTTCAGGGATTCAAGCAGAAACAGCATGTCACCAAGAGGCAACAACGAACATAAGGTTCTTGTATGTTGCAAGACAATGTAGCATAATAATAATGGTACTTCAATTAAGAAATTGGATGATGAAATAACACTACGAAGTGAGAAGCCACAATCTCGTCTACACTCTGGAATATGTCAATCGCATTTAACGCCACTGGATATTCTTCCTTGGTACTATAGACAACAGTGGTGTAACGGGCCGAAGTTAACAAGTTTGGATCTGAAACATTACAAAACCGAAACGACACAAGCTATTGCACCAGTGCACTCATTCAGTCACACAAACACACACACACACACACACGAACTATATATCAGTAATAATATTATATTGTTCTCATATTAATGACATCATCTTTCTTTAAAGTGAATCGATACATTAGCAGCATCCTATATGCTATATTTTATTTCAAGCTTATTGGTAGTTCGTATCTCGAAACGCCCAGATAATTGATTCCGCTAGACCTTCCCCCTGTGGGTGGTGTCACCCCCAAATTCTGAAGACCTCCCTGCTAACTTAAAAAAAAATACGGTCAAAAATCGAAATAAACCGTGCAAAACTCCACTTTCACTCTCCGAATTTTGATTTCCCCCCCACCCCCCACCCACCCACACAAACAGAAAATCTTGGCGGAATCCCTGGCCGAGATTCTACGCAACTTATTTTTATTTCTTATCTTGGCTTATAAATATTTATTTATCCACTGTAAGCTGTAACAAAAAAAAAAGAGTCAAGAAGTGATTAAGACCTTTGTATAAATGCGTTTCGTGACGTTTTCGGAAAGTGTTTAATAAAACCCTTCAAAACGTGTAAAAATGTAAAAAATGCCAAAAGAGAAAGTGTCCAGAATATGATACACAGTGCTTTCTACCATACGTATGCAGAGCACTTTCTCTTACATACTAATTTGTAACATTTTTATCACTTTTTACGTGAATTTTTGTTAACCACTTTTTATTCTCTATCTTAACGTTTTAGTATAGCATGTCAATATGTTTTAAAAAGTAACTTTTGCAAAGTGTTGTAAGACTGTGAAATTAATGTTTTGCTTTTGAAAGTTTTATATTATTCTCTTCAGGGTGAAATGGCAACGTACTGGAACATTTTATAAATAAATAGCAAGCTGTTTAGCACTAGGTATATCTCAACCTCCTTATTTGATTGACATCAAGATTTATGAAGTTAATTATAGAGATAGCTATTCAATATTATTGGTCGTAGTTAAAGCTAAGAAATATTAACATCATAGTCAATTTTTATATTTTCTTTATTTTGCTCGACATTACATGGTTGTATGATACGAACTGTACTAGATATAGGCCTATCAGTGATGATTTTATTTCTTGATTTCTAAACTCTGGATTGTTAAGAATAAAATGTTTCCACATGTTAGTGATGTTACGCTAGTGACACATGCACGTTGGCCACTCATGGGACCCATATCGCCCCACATTGTTAATGCGAGCGGGAGAGCGGCCCCGCTTGAGCCCACGTCGATCGATGTGGGATCGACATCGATGATCGGTATCACTAATTTACCTATTTTCAAAAACTATAGTAAGTATCGTGCAAAGAATAAATCGATTTTCTACAAAACTTTTTGTTCATAGTGAATAAATTAAAATTAAAAACTAGAGCACTCGTCATGGAACCATATCGATCCATGTCGTTAACCGATATCTATATGATCAATTTCGGTCCATATGGCAAACCAATGTTTATTGAAGCGATGTTACATCCATCTGGTGATAAAATATAAAACTTCATGTTGTTGTCAACACGCGGCCAGCTTTGTTTGGTGAAAAAGAAGTTGTTTATCGTTGAAGCATGTCAAAGTGCAGAAATAACGTCCTTCCACGGAAAGGACATAAACATTTAAAGTGTTAAAGTTCATTGTGTTTTCCCCAAGGATACTTTGATCACTGTAAGTATATAGACAAACCGTCAACATTTATAGTAATATTTATTTTGCTGGTTATCGTACACCGCCAGAACCGGGAGAAATTTTACACTTTTGCTTTGTTTGTTCGGTAGAAACTAGCGTATTTTCTCGGGGCCATGTAGTTGTTAAGAGGAGGATAAGTGAATGTTATATTTTTGTA
The DNA here is from genome assembly GCA_022664845.1 of Lepisma saccharinum. Lineage (NCBI taxonomy): Eukaryota > Metazoa > Arthropoda > Insecta > Zygentoma > Lepismatidae > Lepisma > Lepisma saccharinum. The sequence continues at coordinate 39,571 of JAGDQP010015648.1, forward strand.
AGTTTGTTTTACATCATTTCCTTCAATTTAAGCTGTTTCATTGTAATCATGTCCATTGTACTCTTTAACTTCTTGGCAAGAAATGTCAAAGAAAGTTAAAAGCGGAAGAGACATGGAATTATTACAATTGAGCGGAACTACAAATTTTACCATGAACACAACATCGAAAATAACATTATTTTACAAACTAGCAGTGTATTATCAGTCTTATCTTATTCTAATATCTATATTTGTATATTTACTTTGTATTTTTAGATTGTATAGTATTAACTTACATGTATCACGCATGCATTACTACTGCACTTGAAATAGCTATGTTAATTTTAAATTTGACTTTATATTGTGATGTATTTCTCTTGTGTTTAGTATATATTGTGTTTATATCTTGTTGATAATATTGAGAGTAGGGACTGATAATATGTTACTAAGCATTCCTGGTAATACAAAAAAACTAAATTGTAATTTAATTTTTACAGAATACCATAACTGGGCATACGCCCGTTGTATTTTTCCTAAATAAATAAATAAATAGATAAATGGTCAACAAATTTTACAATCCATTAGCACAACGAAGTAAAGTAACTTTAGCTACAGAAAAATAGTATTATTTTTTTTTTTTTACATAAGTAGTAACTTTGGTTTACAATTTCTAACGTGTTATACTATTTCTTGTTGGTTTGTCTATGTTGGTGGTCCTATATAAGTTCACAATGTCAATGACCGACACGTCGACACCCGATATTCAGCAATGTCGATGTCGAATGTCGAACGATATCGTTGACCGTTATTGGTCAAGATGTTTGCCATCCAATATGGGGCCCATATCGTAGAACTATATCGATCGATGTCGTAAAATCCAATATACCCATATCGGACGACGTGGGTGTACTACTTGGGTGGAACTCATTAAATGTCAAGGGTTAATACAGAACAACAGTCAATAAGGATTTAATTTTAATAACCAAAGTAACTCACTGTTAATCTCATTTCAGATAAAATGTACCTTCCATTAACCAATATCTATTTCAGTTTTCTCTGGCTTATACTAACATTTCTTAAATTCGCCAATAGATGTCTCCTTCACGCAATTTTCCTTTTCTTTATGGACTGCCTAAATTCAATTTGAATTTGAATTTATTCATGACCTTTAGGCACTCAGGCCTCTTTATAAAGTTCCGTGATTAGTTCTGCGTCTCACGCAAGGAGGCGTACTCCATCACATGAACTGCTGTACCAATCACACCAATCACAATTTGTTCCAGGGACCTTTAAGGTAAAAACAGAAGAGCTTTAACCATATCTGTTCACAAATTTCCAACCTACAAAGCATGTAGCCCAGAAGTTTGTGAACATAGAGTGTTTCCGTCTGATTTATTTTCTGTTGGTTTCAACAGTACAAACACAATGGATAACAAAAGATACGAGATGGAATTCTACAAATTTGACACATAGTAGATTTACTCCTGTCCGGGAAACCTAAATGTCCGTATCCATGTGAGTAAATCCAGGACTATCTCGCTGACGATCGTTACCATGAAAAGGTATTGTGAAGTTTCGTGGGATGATATTTTAAACTAAGAGCTCTGCCTACTGTCCATAGACTGCGTGTCTAAAACATGACCAATTGAAGGGTATAGCAAATGAAAGTATTTTTTGTCCGGAGTAATATGATGTATTTAGTTTCAGCAAATGTACATTTTTCGGCACTTAAAATTAACATAGACGACAGAATTTTGCGATTTCTGGAGAAGGGGTTGAAGGTGACCTCAACAACCTTGTAATATGTTGTAAAGCTAATTGAACTTCGTCTAAAAAGCAAATAATCTTTTCCGTAAAATATCAGGAACTTAGTGTGGCCTCCCACATACTTCCATGTGCATAAGTGCGGAAAACACTAAGTTCTCGATATTTTCCGTAAATGATTACAGGCTCTTTAGATTAAGCTTAATAACGTCTACAAGATACCAAAGGCTAGTTGAGGTCAGACCTCCTACCCCTGGTCCAGAAATCGAGATAAACTGTTCCCTCGCACTAAGGCTGGAATGGAAATTTCTTTACTCAGGGAATGCAGGAAATTTTATCCTACGAGAACTGCGTATTAAAGGAAAAATAAAAATATATTTAAAAAAGAAAACACGCTTTTTTAAGATGAACTAAAAAGTAAAAAATAATAAATTGAATTTATCTTATAAATCGGTAGATATTATTTTATCATAAAGTAAGCAAGGGCACCCACGCTTTTATTTCCCGATTTATAAAATTAATTCAATTTATTATTTTCTTACTTTTTAGTCCATCTTAAAAAAGCGTGTTTTTTAAAAAGAAATCGTTTTTAATTAATTTTTTATGTATAATAGATGAATATTAAACTCCCTGCGATATAGGCAACCCAAACTTCACACAATAGATGCGGCGTTGCTTGCGTTTAAGGATAATTTCGGATTATTTTAATTAAATTAATTGCATTTAACTGGATTATTTTGTCGTGTATCTAACTATTGAACATTGTATTGTCATTGGAAGCAAGAAAGTTTACAGAATTTCAAAGAAATCGGATGATGGAAAATGTGTTAAAAATTAATTACAAGATTTGTACCAGAGATGATTACAGAGCAAGTTAATATAAAGTGTGTAATAATAATAATAATAATAATAATAA
>JAGDQP010015649.1:0-17026 GCA_022664845.1 Lepisma saccharinum
CCCTTCCTCTCTCTCTCTCTCTCTCTCCCTTCCTCTCTCTCTCTCTCTCTCTCTTTCCCTTTCTCTTATACTTCTCCAGAATTTTCCACTCCATCTTGATCTCGGTTTCCGAATCTACTACTTCTGGTGTTCCAAACTCGCTTAAGACTTTAAGCCGTGTCAAACCTTCAAGGTGACCACATTTCGAAACAAAAACATCCTCGAAGCACTAGCGATAGTTAGATGCTGCGAAAAACAAATAAAAAAAACTGCTAACCAGGAGATATAACTATGTATATGTATCAACCAAGAGTAAGAGAAGGACCAATGAATTTAACTTCCAGAAAAAAAAATACACACACACACTCACCAGAGATTTGCTTCAAGGCATACAATCAACAAACCGATAGTTAGTTCTTGTTATTGTTGTCTCTTTGTTTTCCTTGTTGTTGTTGTACTTGTTTCTTTTTTAACTTAATCTCGTAGTCGCAGAAGCGGAAAAGGAAACACAACAAAAAGACAAGTGAACACAATGCTAATTCTTCGTGAACAACAAACACTGAGATTGTATTACTGGCTTGACTTAGGTCTTCTTGTGGTAATCCGGATTAGCAGACTTCTCCCACTTTTTGGTTTTGAGTCTTCGCTTGTAACGCAAATTCCTACAATAGAAACTTTACTTCGACTCCTCTTGTAAATCTACTTCAATGTTACCAAGATACACTTTGTCTTGTAGTTTTCGTTCTTTTGTGGTTAAAGGGTTATGCCCTTTCTTCGGGTAAGAGGGTTTTGAGGGTAGTACAGCAGATAAAGATCCTTCCTTGGTCTTTTACTAAAAAAATATGGCGGCCTGTCCATCTCAGCCATACTGGTTTCATTATTCTTATAATATCGGATGAATCGTACAGTCTGTTCAGTTTTTCATTAAGCAGTTGATCCTACTATGTACAAAATCTCACATTAAAGTAAATTAGACCGACACAGCACAGGCATATCCTAGGGATATCCTGGTGAGGATATTGGTCTATCAGTAGGATATGCTTGAATATTCCAGGTATTTTCCGTCGGACATTCTACGAATATTTAAATATAAAGAATTAGCACATTGTACTTGGGATATTCCAAGAAAGTTTCTACGAATATTATAATGAATTTTCTCAAATTCCTTATTTAGAATTTATTTTCCCAGAATAATATCCTTTCTCAGAAGTATATGTGAGGAACCCTAATGTCGTCCTTCGACATTTAGGAAGTTCATAAACCATTTCAGAACTCTATCCGTGCTGATTATTTTATTTCTTGTTCATTGTTGAAAGAGCTACATTGTTATTAGCTTTGGGTATTCACAACAACAATCAAGTGAATTCAATTGTTGAAATCGTTATGAACGTTCTTCTCTGAAAATTTGAACTCTCTTGGTTTGAATTTGTATAAGCAACATTGCAATTTCGCGCAACGATATAAATGCATTAAAGACATACGGAGGTGGTGCTGCTGCCATCTGTCGTTTTGATATGATAAGATAAAATGAATTGTATGGGCGGTAACAGCACTATGGCTTACGCATCTATCGTTAGAGATCATTGCTTTACCTTAAAAAGGTGTTGAATTATTCCTCTGTTAGTCTACATTACGTATTTACGAGGTACATACTCAACCGCATAAACACGTCTACGACAGTCTAGGATACAATATAAGAAGAAGAAAAAAGAATACCGTTCGGCCTTAATTACAGCTATTTCACGACATAGTTTCTACCACAGAATCGAGTTCCATTCTCCTTAATTTGGTTTGGTATATTCTCTGTTATTGTAGTCATAACGACTCTCGATATTACCTTCATGATGGATAGATACAATCATCCTACGTTGGGCCTTTGTGTCTCTTACAAGATGCCGCCGACTATTGCCGTTCCATCCAGTTTTACCTGATTGTCCTAAATCCTTTTTTTTGTTTTTGTTTTTTTATTTCTTAAAAAACAACCATTCCTCTTTAGTTCTTCCTTTATTGTTTTAAACATCTCTCCTTTGTTTTATTATAGCTCTTTTTTTCTTTTTATACATAACTACTACTACTGCCATATTTTCGAAGTGTTGTATATCGCACGCTTTCTCTCAGTTCGAAGGTGCCGCAAAAGGGTCTCTCTCTCTCTCTCTCTCTCTCTCTCTCACACACTCTCCCTCACACACACTCTCCCTCACACACACACACACACACACACACAATAGACGTTAGAAGATGTGAAGAGGCGCCAGGTTTAGTTAAGCAACTATAGATCGGATCATGTGATAGTGTCACCCCTGGAGACAGAGAGACCGCCATTTTGCCATGTTCTTTTGTGATGACAATGTTTACTCTTTTTTTTTTTTTTACTTCACATTGTTTCCTTCTACCTTTCTTAACTTAAGAAATAAAGAAAAAAGGTTGGGAAACAAGAAAAAAGAAAAAAAAACGCAGGAAGCAAGTCAGATAATATAATAAAAATACACGCGCTCGCAAAATTATTCGGGCATGCATCAATTCTGAGCAGTTTAGCGTGCCTGTAGTGCTAGAAAAAAATATTTTCAAGGATAGGGTTTTACGGGTTTGAAGTGGCAATTTAAGATGTGAAATTTTGTGTTTAGACTGAAAAGAAAAGACAGATTTTTTTTTTTCAATAACCAAAATGTAGCTTCAACATAATTATTCGGATAAAAAGTTTCACTAGGAATTTCGTGCAAAATATACCCAATAAACCAAATACAATATTAAGAAGCCTTAGTACTCTTACTCACTGTGTTGTTATATATTTTTTTTAATCTAAGCAACAATTACATTTTCGAAAACGTCCCGGATAGTACTTATAATCTGCATAAAATATACTACTGCAGATCTTGAAATTATTTAATTTAGTTGAGAAATTTTATTACGTCCGTAATATACGCCCTTGAAATTTTTAATCTAAAACTAAACTATACAAATTGTGGGTTAGATCATTTGCGAGACATTCATAAGTACTATTGGAGTTATTTTTTCAAAATTTCATTGTCGTTCGGCATTTTGTCCATCATTAAAAAAAAAAATATGTAAAAGCTCAGGAAGTCGGTAATAAGACCTCTTAGCACTGGAAAGTAGTCACATGACATTTTTTAATTTAATTTATTTTCCCAAGTGTCCGAATATGGTTCGTGGTGTCATCAAATTTTGGAACGTTAATTGAACTCATTTCCCGACGTCATAGAATGATGAAATTTTGCAAAGCGACGCAAGTCCGCTGACAATACAATATTCCATTGTTACTTTTATATACTATTTATATATTTTAAAAGTATATTTTAATATTTTTTTTAATCTCAATTTCTTTATCCTAAAATAAATTCTGGCCTGCAACTAGCCTGGGTTTTCCTGGTTGCATAACATTTTAGGATTTGGGTCACAAAACATTTAGCTTGAGAAAATGTATCCGAATATCGAAATAACTCGAAAAAAATAATAATAATAAACGTTTTAAAGACATTATTTTCTTAATCAATTCGTACTAAAAAAATAATTTTGTTTATGTATGACTAAAAGGAAAAGAATGGGGCGCGTCATTTCAAGAATGTATAAAGTGACTGTAAATGAGAGCGCGCCATATGCTTTTCTTTTTAGCCATGCATTTACATTTTTTTTCTTTTTACTTTTTAGTACAAATTAATTAACAAAAGAATGTCTTTAAGAGTTTTTTTTATTATTTTTTAAAAGATAAGTTTTGATTGAACTCCTGGGAGATAGATAACCAAAATGACACATGATAATAGCAGTGGTGTGCATCTTTAAGGATGGTTTTACGAAAGGACCCTTATTATTTTTCAAAATGTGACAAAACTAAAGCTAAAGAAACGTAAACAAGCAGTAAACAAACGAACTGTCTACAACTACTTGAAATTTTAAAAAAGTAAAGCAGGTTCGGGGAGCGTTAACCTAGCACATCCCATTTATTTTTAAAAGATGGGCCAACTGGGTCTAAAAAAAACGAAAATGGCTAAACAAACGACAAAGAAGCGCACTGTATACTTAAATTTTCGAAACTGAATAATGGGTCGGGGAGAGTAGGAGGGTGACCAAATAAAATCCGGGACACCCCTCCCGAAGCACATACTCTCAGAAAGATTGCTTAAATTCGCAGATGAATATTCAAGTCAGCTCACAACGTAGTTAGCAATGTTTTATTGCTTAAAATGTCGCACACTAACGCAGAGAATCCCGGAAATCCGAGACTTTTGGTCACTCTCCCGGGACGGGAGGGTCGAACCTGGCACCCACTCAGTAGGGGAAGGTCGGGTCTGGAACAGAACATTTATTTAAAAGAAATTAGACAAACACTAGCAAACGATCTGCATACTTCAATATCTTGAATTCACCATGGGTTTTGTCAGGTTCACAGACGTTTATTATATAGATGATTTGTTTGAAGACTTAGAAAACAACCACATAAAAAAACAAACAAAAAAAAACAGGATATTACTAGATATACTGAAAATTTGTTTCTAAGACAAGTGACAGTAGAAAAGACTAGACAAATACTCATCTATTAAATTTCAATCGTGTTGTTCAATCCTTCCGGAAGAAGAAAAGTATTTTTCTCATCATTTTTTTTTTTTTCTATTTGATCCGAGCCAATTAAACACGAATAATCCGATTAACAAATAATATCAAGAGAATGGAGTGTTGGATGGGAGGAAGTAAACCATAGTATAGTTTGAAGGTGCCATTCCGGTATTAGCTTAGTGTGTCTGACAAGCAAACATAATGATGGGACAGAGAAAAGTTCTAAATTTCTTTCTTCCTTCATGGTTAGAATGTCAAAATATGTGGTAATGATGCAATAGCTTGAATACACACATTATGTTTTGAAATAATGAAGGAATTGATACCTAAATGCATACAAATTGTTATTAATTATATTGCCATATCGATATGCATTTGTATGCATTTACTTCACATTTCCTTCATTACTTTAAAACAAAATTGTGTTTTCAGGTTATTGTACCAGTAACCTATACTAATGTCACACATCATTTCATTATCTCTCGCAATAATACATTTGTGGCAAAACTGACTTCAGAAACCTGTTTCCCGTCAAATTCTAGCCCAGAATGACATGTTACACGACACCCTGTTCCCAATTAAGAAAACCAATCGAGATTCAATATAGCGGACTTCAAGAACACACCCTCCAAAGATAGCGCCTTCCACCCAGTACCCATTACCATGTATATGTTTTCCATTTCTCTCAGCATTTTACAAATATAAGGGCATTTTCACACCTTTTCTTCACTTTGCAGAAACAAGAATCTGACTATTATATCATCGATATCTCCCAACCAAAGTAATTGGGCTCGATTTGCCAAAATTTTCATGTGCACATATTTTGACATTCTAACCACGATGGAAGAAAGAAATTTAGAACTTTTCTCAGCCCCTTCAGTATGTTTGCTTGTGAAGAGAAATGAAGAAAAAAAAAATGTCACAACTGCTGGGCTCGAACACAAAACTTTCTGAATGCAAGTCCAGCGTGCTACCAACTGAGACATGGCCGTTACGTAGTTATTCACATCTTTTTTTAAGGGATATGTAAAGAGACCGAAAAGAGAGAAAGAAAGAAAGAAAAAAAGAGATAGTTAAGTAAGTGTGTGTGTGTGTTGGAAGACAGCCACACGAATGCCAATTTTCTTTTAACACCTGTGCACTTATAACAGGACGAAACGAAGACGGCTTACTAAGTTGCAATGGAACCTGTAATTATATATTGTTCTCTGTCAAGTTGTATTGTTCGAGAGAAACGATGACCAGCGTTGTTTTCAACCTACTGGTTTTTTTTATCTTGTCTTTCTTTTTGTTATTCTACTTTTATCTGTATACTCTACGTATGCACACAGCCCAACCCCAGTTCTCTTGCAATCAAAATTAATATATAAGCACCATTACTTAGTCTACATTACCATTATCCATATGTCCAGTAATGTCTGCTTTTAGTTTGTCTAAATAAAAAAAAAAATTGAGTTCTAACCCTGTTTTTATTATTATTTTTTTTATTATTTTCTTCCGTACACTGCACATTCCCTCCCCCTTCCTTCGACGAAGTATTTGACGTCAATATTTTTTTTGTATCTCACTTCCGGTTCATTTTAACCATGCAAACATACAAAAACGAGACCTTAACTGGGTTGTGCTTGTGTGCAAGTAGTTCTTCTAACCGATAATAGATGCCACTAAGAAAAGGTAGCCACGGTATAACGAGACATATCCAATGAGATAATACGGCCAATTACAGAAATAAAAATACCAAAGGTGCCAAGGAAACAAACAAGAACAAAAATTATATATGTTTTTCTTTTTTTGTTATCACATCACACATGCAACCATACATGACATATGGCGCACCGTACACTTGTTTTATGAAGAAAAAAGATTACAAGTCGTGTCTATTGAATTTTCTATTGTTCTTATTGTGAATCCCTTACACACTTTAGAAAAAGGACTACTATTTTTGTTTTCGGTGTAGCTTTGTTTACCTGATACGACAAAATTATAGTGGTATGACTTAATATCATTTATTAGGTCCATAATTATAATATTTGCTGTTATTTTCATTTTAACTGTGTAAAAATTGTTCTCACTTTTTTAGGGACGCCGGATAAGAATGACACTGGAAACGAAAACCGGAAATAGACCACACATGACGTTGAATTTACATTTTAGGGGAGACAATTTCAGACCTCATTTACATAAAATGCAAGCGCATGTATACGTAATTAACATGTTGTGTATATTAGCACACTACAAACACATATGGTGCGTAAAAGGACCTTTCATATATATATATATATATAGTTTATTAGTCATGTTACTTCAATGTCTATCTACCAAGCATGATATATAGGTGGAACTCAGTAATGGGTATTTCGAAAGTGAAAATGTAAACAATGTAACTAAACTTAAGTCCGCGCCGTTATCTCAAATGTTGTCTTGGTCTGCCAAACAACTTGCGTTGAATTGTGCAATGAGCCTCATTGCTGTCTTCCTGGTCCGAGGTCATCTTAATCATTGTTGAAGTAGCTTCCAAGTATCCTCTCGATGCAGCATCAACAGTGACAATTCGTGAATTCGCATCGGGAATCAAACTAGGATCCGTTCACATCGAAAGTGAAACAGTTAGGAAGGGCTACTCGTTAACTGGACTTTGTTTGAGCTCTATTACATGCAAAAATAATAATAATAATAATAATAATAATAAACATTGGCACAAAAAGGGGTGGTCTTTTTACCTTATTTCCAAACGTAGTTTTCCGAAATTTTCTATTTTTCTCAGTTGCGGAAATCAGTTTAGCCGATCCATACTGAAGATATACTATGTTTCTGGAGAGCTACTCTTGTCTTTTCGTTAGCTAGTACTAGCTGATACCTTTTTTCCAGAAAAAAAAAAATATTTTCTTCTTTGAGATTCGAACCTAAGACCTCTCGATTCACGCTACTCTTACTATGAATACAGTCCTAGAACTACTGTATTACTATTTTGTATTGTATGTGCTTGTTTGTATGTTTGAGGAATTCTCATTATCTTGGATTCAATGCTTTTCATCTCTCATTTAGCTTTCCATCAAACAAATCTTAACTACGTAAAGATAGATTGTAGATAGATCTATATTAACGGACACTGTAGGCGGATTCCTACTAAATTTATCCAATAATAAAAGAAACGAACCATAATGATTGACACTTTGCTAAACTATTGTCTAATAATAATACATAAATAATATATTCAAATAAAAATTAAGTATCAAATCATGTTATTAAGCTCAAGGGATATATTCGATCTCCAATATATTGATAAATAAAAATGTATGAATTTAGTTTATTGTATGAAATAGATGAATCTTGTTACATCCTTTTAAATTAACCTTGAACTTACGAGGGAACATTCCCAACTGATTAGCCGATATTTGCATGAAATATTTTTTTTTTCTCACTAGATTTTAACCTGTAGACTAATACACGAAAATGACATCTATTGACCCAACTTTTTTGAAAATTTTGAACAGGAATTTTTTTGAAATATCGATTTGTGCCTATTCTTACATTGTAAGGAATACGTATGAAGACACTTGTCATGATAAAAACCGCTACGGGAATATGATCCAACCTTTGGGTAATAACAATTGATGAAGGGATGAATCTGGTAATGGTATGAGAATCACGGTCGCCATCTCGAAAGTGTATTACAATTCATCCCTATCTTCTTAACAAATAAAAGTAGGTGTGAATTGTCTCCATATCTGAATTTCTTAGAATAAGCTAGACTAAAATAATATGTCATACGACCACCTTCCTATTTAAAATTCTCGAGCTGAATCCAAGATGGCGACCCTTTACAAGATTCATCCCTTCACCAATTGTCATCACCCAAAGGTTGGATCATATTCCCGCAGCAGTTTTATCACGACAAGTGTCTTCATACGTTTTCCTTACAATGTACGAATAGGCACAAATCGATATTTCAAAAAATTCCTGTTCAAAATTTTCAAAAAGGTCTATAGATGTCATTTTCGTGCATTACAGGTTAAAATCTAGTGAGAAAAAATATTTCATGTAAATATCGGCTAATCAGTCAGGAATGTTCCCTCGTTAGTGCAATGTGTTAGAAACCAAAGGAAGTATATTGAATAGCAAACTTGAAGCTTTTTTTCCGTCAAAGGAATGATTTATTCTTGTTAGAAATGCAGTAGTTAATGGACATATTAATGCGACACCTAGATTCTATGTCCGTATCATAGGCAAAGAGGTAAAGAAATAATCCTTTCATTTTTAATAAGGAATATTTTAAGCATTTCTTTTTATATAAAAGTTTAAGAAAAACTGTGCCAAGAGTATAAATCTTGATTGGATCCTCAATCATCATGATTTGTTCTAGCGGAGCTTGTTAGCTTGAAGTCACTTCCTGACACAGTAAAGTTTTATGGAAAATATTATTCTAGAAGATGAAACTGATGTTAAAATAAGTGTTGTTAGGGACACTGTAGTTTCCAGGTTAAATCAAATAAACAGAGAACATGAATAACTTACTTATGTAGTTAAAATACTGACATCTATTGATCCGATTCAGTAACTAAGAGACCTTAGCAATACGTATTTATTAAATATGATCTAACTTCTAAATGCATTGTAAATGGCATATCTTACAATTGACAAATAAACTGTATGCTTCGCAATATGTAATGTTTGACTTGTGTACCAGAAAAAAAATTTTTTTTTGCTCCCTCTCCACTTTAGCGAGTCATTACAATGCTTTATTATACGGCAATAAATTTTAATTGCCTTTACTCAGCGGAGGTAAGCAAACCACCCTACAACAGTAACACTGAATATTGTTGTTACGTATCTATTATACTAGAAGACCTTCAAATGACAATGTACGTATATTTTAGTTTCCTGGAATAGAAGAGTGGGAGAACCGGGTCAGTCTGACAGTCTCTACAATATATTATCACTTATCGTATAGCACATATATGATGACGAACTGTATATGTATACATACTTGTGTGATGTGTAGATCAATAAGTGTTTTGGGTGTATCATGCATGTTTTTCTTTCACCCCTGCAAGGTAAAAACTTTAGGTCTACTGATTAGTTTTATCATTTGCCGCCATCCCTTTTTAAAAAACAAAAATAAATAAATAAAAGAAACAATTTTTAGGGAAAAGTAAGCAAATTTTGGATCGTCTATTGACAATTCCCGAATTCTCAATTTTGTTCTCATGAAAAACCTACTGAAACTTGATTTTTTTTCCCCTGCAGTAATGTTTGATGCCAAATGTCTCTAAGGTCTTCATCTTTTTTTTTTTAAGCAATAGTGCAGATGCTACAAACAAATAAATCTAAGGAATAATAAATTAAAATAAATGGATAGATAATGGATCTAAGTTAAATGAAAATAAATACTGAATCTATGCAAGCAAATGACATAAATTAAATGGATAGGAAATGCCTCTAAAATGATTGGATAATGACTCGTAAATTGATAGATAATTCATCTAAGTAAATATGTAAAAAAAAATATGTTGGATCTAAGCAAATGAATCTAAATAAATGCGTAGCAAACGGATCGAAGTAAATGGATCTAAGCAATAATAGATTTTGTTTCCAAGGCTACTTTAGAGCACTGATTTTATTCTTCTTTCGTCAGTCGGGCTGTAACAAGACGTTCCTTAAGGATCTAGTGTATAGTCGAGGGGGAGAATAGGACCAGAACAATGCAAAATTCGGTAAATCGATTTGAGGGTATCACATTTTGTAATCCCTAAAGAGGCTACACGACCTTACTTTATAAACTTGAATTTCTTTTGAAGCTGTATTAATATTATATGTCTATATAAACTGATTCAGCGTTACGAAACATATAGAAAAAAAAAGACCAAAATATAAATAATTAATTAATCATTAACAATGACATCTTTTGTATTTATTCCATACATGTATGGATATATACTTTCCTTTATAAGACAGAATTCTTGGAAAGTTTTGCTCAAGGGACGAGCTAAAGAAAAATGCTTAGCAAGGTTTGAAACAATTCTTTGCTAAACTCTTTCTAAAGAAAGTTATGTATAATGGACATTACAGTTTGTTTTGTCCCCGAGGCGACTATTTTTTTTTTCTGAAACGAGGGAGGGGAAATCCCTCTTCTCTCGTTACTTTGAATAAAACACATACTAAAAAAAAAGAGAAAGATAAGAAACGATGGATTCCAGAAGGAAATGCTTAAGCAAAAAAATCTTTAAGTTTCTTCTTAACTAACTCCTTGCTTATAAAGTTTTTAATTAAATAAAATCTTTCTATAGGGAAGAAAAGTTTTTTAGTCTTTTCTTTGATGCTAATGAAATAATGCCTGCAAGGCATCTGTATCTTAGAGAATGTCTTTTTCCACTGGAAAGTGTTGCAAAGGAATTTTATCCTTATACTAGACTTCTTGTTTTACTAAAGTTTCCTTAAAAAGTACTCGTAAAAGGATACTTACATTGTTCTTAACAATCTAATGTCTCATACTATGATGGCGCTGAATTCAAATTTGTCCTTGCTTTAAGATTTGTAAATAAACCAAAACACATATGCATGGGTATCCCATGTACAGAAGATGTCGTAAGTGTACTTAAAAAAAGTTTGTTAAGAGAATTACCCAAAAATGAGCAAGTGGTATCAAACAACAGTCAGAGCAATTGGGAAACAATCCCCTTCCTACGCCAGTGTGAAGAAATTTTCAGATGAATTCGCAAGCGTAAAAAACCAGCATGGGAAATTACCCACGATCCGAAAGGTCCATTGAAGTAATTAGCTAGAAGATTGTTAACTTTGAACTGACCCAGCACCAACCCGATTCATCTGATTTGGCGTCTTCGATTTTTTATTCTAAAAAGATGTCCATTGTGACGTCATGAATACAGTGAATGTTTCAACGAAACCTAATGGAAGCACATAAGGGCACTTGAACACAACTGCTCTGTTATGTGATGTTTTTCAGACACCTAGTTTTAGAGAACTATTAGGATGCTTCTCCAAATGTAAAATGTATCCATTACTTCCCTAAAATGCATCAAGAATTTATGATCACCCTGTATATTATTAGTTATTATTGCTATAGAAATGTCTACACTTAAAAAACCTCGAGAAAATGTCTTATTTTCCTGCTTAATTTGAAATCTTTAAACCAATATTATGTTATTAGTCTTTGTTGTATGATAGGATAAATAAAGGCTTCTCAAATCAGGTCCGCCGTTGTATTTCCTTTAAAATAACCCATACAAAGTTAACAGGTAGAAAACCACATATAAGGGATTAGTTGTTTATTAACTAAAACAGAACAAACAAAAAAACACAAACCACCATCCCAATTCTTTTCATTGTCTTTTTAAAAGCAAATAAATGAAATCTTTGTTGTCCATGCTACTTCATCCAAAACTATCGAAGAAAATTATCTACATGCAACGCTTAGATAGTTCCAGAAGGTCACACTAACTTATGAGGTGTTTGTGTGCGTATTTATTTCGTTGTTCTGCTGTTACTTTTGTTAATGTAATGTCTTTTGTTTTGTTTTTATATGCATCGCTCCTCCTGTTTTCGCCCCCACATCCCCCTTACATGAATTATTTATGCGTAGGTTGTCTGTCTATATCAGGGGGCTCAAATGAGTATGATGTAATCGATTTTGAATTTTTGTGGTTGTTGATGTAATACATAAAACAAAAAAAGGTGTGGTTCTGGTACCTGTTAACTTTCTTTTTGTTTTGCTGATTTACTTGTCTTACTTTATTGTTTTAAAACAAAAACAAGGAAAACAAACAAAGCGGTCGCCATGTTTCTATTGTTGCAAATTGCTTTTACAACGAGTTTTTTTTTATCAGGTTGTAAAGATAACTTGTGAACAATAAAATATATACACAGTGTATAAAAGAAGAAAAAGAAGAAGAATGTGGTTGCACTAATAGCTGATTAAACCCAATGTCCTTGTTTTGTAACGTTATACAGGCGGGCGGTTTTGTTTCTTTTACGGCCCCAGAGAATAGTTTAAACAATGTAGATGAACGAACATTATAGTACACACAAAGACAGAAGTTTGATAATTAACGACATATTTCTCCCTCAAATATTTGAAAATTCAATTTCTTTATTAAATTTGTTCGAATATTTTTTTTTTCAAAAGGATTAAATTTCCTTCAATTTCTGATTTTTAATTCACTGATTTCTGATTGTTGATAAAATTCAACAATTTTAAGTTACATACGAGCAATAATGGAGAGAAACAAATAAAAGTTGAATTTAGTCGTCCCGAATAAGCGTACAAAAAGTTTTTTTTTTTTTTAGAGACCTTTGAAATTTTAATTAGTGGAAATTTTGTGTTATTTTTACGCTTACAAATTTGTGTGGGTTACTTTCTCAACGTGAAGCTACGCTTTGTGTTTACATTAAAACTTATAAACATCAACAATTAACTATACAACTGCCACCGCTGTCATTTGTTAATGTAGCGCATGCGCACAATTCTTCTTGCAAAGTAGGGGTTTACAGTTGGAGAGCTAATGGTAAATGTTTACAAATTTTAAATGTAAATCCAAAGCGTAGTTTCACGTTGAGAAAGCAACACACACACAAATTTAGAGAGAATTACACATGTAATACAATAGTAACACAAAATTTCCAATAATGAAAAATGTCTAAATTGAACTTATTTTCACTATTAGTATTAGAAAACCAATTACAAGAACTTCGACTTTTATTTCGCTCCACCGTATTGCACAATCTAAGGAAGGTGTATGCTCAAAAACGGCTGTTGTGTTGTGAATACTCTTACAAACTGGCAGTGGCGTCTCGTGGGCTTGAAAGTTGGTAGTTCACAACCAGTGATTCCGCCAGACCCCCTTTTCGGGGGTGTGACTCCCTAAATTATCGAGCGTATCCCAAATATGAATTTTTACGTGGTAAAAATAATAGAAACCGTGCAAAACTCCAGTTACACCCTCCGAATTTTTATTTAAAACCCCCAAAACTGAAAATCCTGGCAGAATCTCTGCTCCAAAGAACAACGAAGGAAGTACGAGAACAAGAAACACATCGTTCAATAGCTTGAAACCATTTCTCAATGTGTTAAGTAGAAAATAGAACTATAGCTCTCCATAACTTATTTACACTATATACTGAGTTAAGAAAAAAAAATGAACTCCACGCAAAAATAAGTAGTTGCCTGGTAAGAAATCATCTCGGTTTTTAAGGTATGCAGGTTCGAAAACTCGACAGTGCAGCGACGAATGTATCTCAGAGCAGTTTTCCACGGGAGTATACAATTGAAAATTGTCTTTCACAGTAAATACATACATAAAATAATAATAATAAGAAATTAAATATATTCTTCTAAAATTCATTTGAATATGAAGTCCATTCGTCTGTTTTTCTGGGCAGCAAACTTATCTATAACTCTTTGGTTGATGTCCTGCATTTTCCTTACCAACTGCTTTTCAGTGGATAGCATTGCCAGGGCGCTGAGACGATTTTGTGTCATCGTATTTCTTAGAAAAGTCTTAATACGCTTTAATGTTGAAAAACATCTTCCTGCTTGTGAAGTGGACATTGGAATTGTTACCATGATTTTGAAGAGTTTCGTAGACTCTGTTCGAGTCCACTGGGAATCCCCTTCAAACAACAGGCAGAGAAAACAAAACAATGCCATTTTTACGTCACATCCTGTAAGCCACTTATGCTTTTTGTACCAATCACTATTAAAAGTGCGACGATATGTACGAGCTTTACCTTTCACTTCCTGATTCAGAGTTAGGATCGGCTGATGAGGACCCAAAGTTTTAATTTCGAGTCTTTCAGATTCTGTCAACTTATTAAAAGTCACCGATTGCAATCTATGAACCGAATTCAAATTGATGGCAGTAACGCACTACGCACCGTAAATACACTGAAACAATACTGCTTCACTTCAACACAGCTTCACAACACATTTCATTCAAACGTGGAAAAAGCACTCATTCAAATCGGTGTTCAATATTATAAAATACCTCACTAAAGTAGGCAATGTTTTCTCTCTTCCTTATACGGTATCTGAGAACTGTGATTGGTGAACATAAATTATATTAATCTACTTCTTGTAGCACACAAAATTACGATATATCTCACAAAATAAAATAAACTCACAATATCATTCTTCAGATCTCGTATTTTGGGGTTTTTAGGTATGAGGGGGTTAGGAGTAGCCTCTTTGTCCTAAATTGCTTCCTTAAAGATAGTTAACCGCAAAAGATTGAGAGTTTATTATGCAATGGAATGTGTTGAAAAATACATGTTTTATAGAATGCCTCCTTTTCTATTAATAAATCGTTAATGACGAAACGAACAAATCAGTTCCGAAAATCCCTTCCATCTCTTGCACGACACACTAAAAAAAGGTTGTTTATTGTTTACGCAATGTTGCAAACTGCTTGATACTGTTCATTAGCTCTTCGTTTATTACTGATACTGGAACTCAAACAATTTTATGTAAATAGAGATGCGACATTATGTTATTTAAACGTTTAATATATTTGTCCATAAACGATTTATTGTGTATTTTGCGATTTTGGTGTGTAATGAACGTTTATCCTTGCTTCTGCCAGAAGATTTGATTACATTTCAAACACGAGAACGGGTGGAAAAGTCAAGGAGAGTTAGCAACAGTGCTCACCCCTGTTCTTCTGCTATCTTCGTTCACTCTATGATTGTGCACGCCGAGGTCCCATATACACAATGTTATAAGTTAGGCCTAACGCCAGTTAAGCGCATATGGGGCAACGCGTTCACAAACGAAATGTGAACTGGAAACAAATTGGAGAGTAATAACAACTTGATAAAGGAACTGTATACCTATGCCTCAGAGTAACAATTTAAAATGTGGTATGTTTTTTAATCTTTCGATAAGAAACACAATCTGAAACGAAAACAATAATAATTCTAAAATAGTTGGCAGTTCACGTGCTCCTGCGAACGTTTATACGCGACGTCACTGCAAACTGGGTACGAAAAACTCGTACAATTAGAAAATTCGGTTTCTCATAAGACCTGCATTGAAGAATATTACTATAATAAGGTTCAATACACTCTCTAACATGTATATGTACTTAAAAAAAAGAACTCATGACGATCGTATATAATTTGAGAATAGTTGAACCGATTCCAGTAAAGTGTTTCGTATAATAGATGGGACAGTTTTCGATATTAAAAGTTTAATTTCTTTTCAATTATCAAAGAAAACAGTATTTATATCCTTTAAGACTGAGCAATGGACTGTGAACTGTACAATGGACTGCGTAAGAAGACAAATTGCTTTTCACCTTAAAGTATTGACACGCAGGTTGGATTCATTGTTATACAGGATGTCCTTATAATAACTGTGTCTATTTTTTTTAAAAAATAAGCATTTTTACAAGAAATAAGCACTCTGTCATGGCAATATGTATATGAATCGTCTATATTTAAAACCGGCCATCTGTAAAAAAAAATGAAGATCCACATTCATGGGCTCTTCGCCTTAATAAGGCATCCCGTGTGTTTGCAGTTCAATCGTAGTCATACATTCTTAGAGTCAATTAAGAAGACAATCTGTCAAGAAAGTGTTGAATTTTCATATTTCTTGAAGATGGCCAGGTTAGCGAATAGAGTCAAACATATACTAATATAAGGTTAAGATTATGTACACTGAAAAAAAATGACGTGTTAATTCAATACTTTTCGACGTTCCAGAGAAACCATCACTTTTTTTGGTAAATTAACACAATGAACGGTGTTGATTTTGGTGAATCAACACAATTGATGTGTTGTCAACGTTAGTAAAACACTTTGATAGTACTAGTATGACAACATCCATTGTATCAATCATCATTGACAACACATCCATTGTAATGAATCACCGAAATCAATCAACACTGTTTGTTGTATGAACACATAGACCTACAAGAAAAGTGGTAGTCACTATGGGACACTAAAAACTTGAATTTACACGGCCATATTTTACAGCGTAAGTTACAAAATATTCAGTAAATCACAAACAACAGATTCTTTCGAGTATTTTCGTTCTTGAGATTGAAAAAGAAAAAAACAAAACAAGAAGTATCTCACCTGAAAGGGGAAGGTTTGAGTAACCGATATACAACCTAAACAACTGGAGCTAGAAAAACGAAATTTGGTATGAAGGTACATCATCACTAGCAAATTAAGCAAAAAGTACAAAATGTTGAAACGGTTGCCATCTTGGATCCAAAATGGCCGCAAAACCCATTGTTGTATAGAATATACAGCCTAAACTGTTGAAGATAGAAACACCAAATTTGGTACAATGGTACACCATCACCAGTAGATTACGAAAATATTACAAAATATCTCCAAAGATGCCATCTTGAATCCATAATGGCGGACCCGAAAAAATAATTTTCAACACTGTTTGAGCTACAGATACGAAATTTGGCATAAATGTGTGTTATCAAGAGTAGTTTAGGAAAATATT
>JAGDQP010015650.1:0-26415 GCA_022664845.1 Lepisma saccharinum
TGATTCAAGTGTCGGATCTTCGAATCCGGATCCGAGTGTCGGATATCCGGATATCCACCATAAAATTCATTTTACCTTTCACCCGCAGTCACATTTGATTTATTTATTGTTGTTATCTATTTTACATTTTTGGTATTTCGATATCTTTCGGTACCATTCAGTACTTCCAGACACGTATCTAAAATTTAATTTCGGAGCTGGTTAATGGATTTGGAGAGTTCAACTCCAAAGTCAGTCTGGGTGTGAAAGGTACCCAAAATATAGATAATTACACCTAAATTATACTATTTTTGCATATTAAAAGGAATTTCGGGGTGGTTATACAGACCGACCTCGAAATACATACGTACATATCACTCAATATCATTGTTTCTCGGTATTTTGATATTGTTCGGTATTTCGGTACATCGATATCGTTCGGTATTTTGGTGGATTGATATTTCGGTATCCTTCGGTATATGGGTATTTCGGTATATCGATAATTGTCGGTATCCAAAACGTACCGAAAGTCGGTATGAAAATCTTAATACCGAACACCCCTAACCTCGAAACCTGAACGCTGAACCATCTGACAAGCACCGATCATGGGTATAGCCTACATATCCACTTTGTTGAATGTTTTTCCGTTTTTGAACGTCTGTAGCAGCTTCCCGTAGTTCAATAGAAAAAGTAAGCAAGTGAAAGAAACTGCGTACTAAGACTACAGTTTAGCAGAACCTGGAAACATCACTGTACCCAGTTAGGGTACAGAGTGAGAAATTTCAAATTTTGTCCCCGCTATATCTCGTATTTTTACAAATTAGCTATAGAAAATCCTTCAAATAGGGTGACTAGGATAGAGATTCCCCACTTTTAGGACAGTGATTTGAACAATGAAAATCAAGTAACAGAATAGCTTTAATAAGTGAAACATGTAGGATGACATAAAAACTAAACATTATAGTTGTCAGTGTAACGTATTGATATTATATCAATGTAGTATTCACAACCATTGGAAAAGGGCGTCTTTGACCATTGTGAAAAAAAAAAGAAAAAAAAAAAGAAAACGCCGGGTAAGCTAAATCGGTACACATGCTTACATCATCTTTCACATGTGCATAGTCCTATTGGGGGGTGCTCCGTTTCTTTATGCGTTTCAAATAGTTGCGTCGGCCACAATTGAGACAGATTCTGAAAAACTGTATAAGTTTAATGGAGCCATTTCTCGCATACACAATACTGTATCCAGTAGGGTGGTCCGAAATATTTTTTCTTCAGATATTGGGATTCGAGTTGTTATCAAAAGTTGTGCATTTGTACCAAATAAAGCCATGCCAAATATGGCTGTCCTAAAACAATATTTAACCAGCCCCTGGACCCCTGAAAGGCCCAATTGTTTTTTTGCAAAACAAGGAATAAAAATATTATACCAGTTTCCAAATTTTGGAGTTCGAGTAGTTATGAGAAGTTATGCATTGGTACGAAATTTAGCCATGTCAAGTGTGGCCCTTCTTGGCCGTTTTCAAACTAAAATTTTCGCGGGCTGAGGGGCCCGGCTAGATATTTTTTGATCTGGCTGTGTTTCGGCGAACAAACATAACTTAACATTCTACAACTTTTGCACGCTACTCAAACTCAAATTTCTAAACAAAAATCGGTAATTCTTAAAATTATCATTTTCTCGCGCCCCCGGGGCCCGGGTAAATATTTTTAATCCGGCTGCGTTTGGGGAGACAAAACATGTAACATTCTATAACTTTGGCACGGTACTCAAACACAACATTTTAACATCTATTTTTCGGGGTGCCCCAAAATGGCCGATTTTTTTAAAGAAAAATCTTTGGTAAACTTTATTTTTATATGGGCCAGTGTAGTAACTTTTGACTCCAGCCCGTCACGATTCGCCTTTATCTGTTAAATTCCACACTCATGCCCCTGCCGGGACTCGAACCCGGGACCTTCGAGCCGATTGTCTCCCGCTGCAGACCGCTCGACCACCTTTTTTTAAATTGAAATTTGAGTTTTAGTAACTTGCAAAAGTTGTAGAATGTTACGTTATGTTTATTCAGCGAAACACAGCCGGATCAAAAAATATCTAGCCAGGCCCCTCAGCCCGCAAAAATTTTAGTTTGAAAACGTCCAAAAACGGTTGACGGCCAAGAAGGGCCACAGTTGACATGGCTAAATTTCGTACCAATGCACAACTTTTCATAACTACTCGAACCCCAAAATTTGGAAACTTGTATCATATTTTTATTCCTTGTTTTTCAAGAAAACAATTGGGCCTTTTAGGGGTCCAGGGGTCCGGTTAAATATTGTTTTAGGACGACCATATTTGCCATGGCTTTATTTGGTACCACTGCACAACTTTTGATGACAACTCGAACCCCAATATCTCAAAAAGAAAAAAAAATCGGCCTATCCAAGTATCCAGTCTGTCTGTCTGGTTTGATGGTAGTACTCTTTCAGCATATTTTATTTAAAACGGGCTATTTTAAATATGTTTACACCAATAGCCCCCTACCGAACAAACATGGGTGCTGGACTGGTGTGTCACACTACTGATAAACACACAATTTCAGTACATTGTTGTTGTGCCAGTGGCATTAACCGTCGTATACTGTTGTAAAACACCTTCACCTGTTTAAAACCCTACATGTAGTCAGTAATTCCCGTAAAAGTCTTCAAATCTGTAGCCTTCCTTATTGGTTATCATTACTACTTACAGTCCGATACTATAAAGATTATTAATGTCAAATTTCAAATATATATATTTAGAGATCGACTTGCACTTTTGCGGGAACAGTGTATAAATACATGCAAGACAGAAACAGAACTGTCTCTGTCTGTCTGTGATTTACCACCTGACACCACTTGATCACTTGACCTACTACTCTATACTGTACTGTTAATATGAAAAATGGTCGTCATCCAGATTAGCAATGACATTCTCTATCATTGATTACAAATAAATGGCAGTCGGAGAATAGCTCTGACTCCTGTTGATTATGGAACCACGCATTTAAAAAAAAATCGTTCGAATAGTTCGAATCTTTTTCGTATCCTCTTGGAGTTCGAATTAAAGGGAGTCCACTATGTACCACTAGAACACTAACGCGAGAAGAACTAGTGGCAACGAAAATTCAAATTGCATTTTTGTTTTGTTTTAAAAATCATATTTGTACATGAAGTTCTTTTATTGCTTCCACTTCGATCATTAAAATTATGAAAAAGTTTAGTTGGAGAAGGCGTATTCAGTTTGAAGAAACCATCTTCAAACGTTTACCTTTAGAGGTACAAAACTTTCTTACTTCGAAATAATTTGCTCCTTGATTGTTCCAATCTGCGAAGACTGTGAAGAAGATGAAGTGGAGATGGGCCGGTCACATAGCTAGACGAACAGATGGAAGGTGGACGACAAATGTACTACAGTGGATTCCTAGAGAAAAAAAACGACCGAGACGACGTCCAAATGTAAGATGGGTAGATGAAATCAAGCGTTTTTCAGGAGCTACATGGATGAGGATAGCAGCAGACCGAGATATGTGGAAAGAAAGGGGGAGGCCTTCATCCAGCAGTGGATAGAAAACGGCTGAATATGATATATATATATATATATAATTTGTAAGCACGAATTTTTCAAATATATAATTTGAACAAATTTGTAAGCACGAAATGAACTTTACCCAATTAAGCATTAACGTTAGACTTGAATAAGTTATTGTAAATGGAAATATATTTTACTCTAACGAATATATATGAGTTTATCATAGTTAGATTCGAATAGTTGCCGAATTTCAACATGTAACCAAAATATAGCATTTTCTTCGTAACTTAAAAAACAACAACATTGTCGTGGTTTCGAAGGGTACTGGATCACTGTGGGCCAGCTGTTTGACTTCAGCCGAGGCCCCCGGGATACTCTAACCGGGTAGAGTATTCCGGGAGCCTCGCTTCAGCCTTTCGGAGCTTCGTGCCAGGGATTTTTTTTTTTTTTACGAACTAAAACTCTAAACCATGTTTAAGCATTGCATTTAACCTGTCCTAAAATATACTATATCTAATTATATATTGAACACTAGCAATGATTAAAGGGTGGGGGTGGAGGGCAGTTGCCTCCCAGTTTTTACCGTCGCACTATATACTACTCTTAATACTAAATCTATAATGGTAAAAATTCCACCCCCCCTAGCCATCTTCCAAGTTCTACACCATAAAAAAATTCGTAGGAAAATTTACAATATTCGGTGGCATGTGTTTGCCACCGATTTTTTACAGTGCAGCATCCACTCGATGCCACTGGGCATATTACAAGACATATGAATTGATCTATTTCTAATCCACAGACCTAGTTGACTTGTTAGTTTCTTTTCTGTCTGACGATTTAGCCAAGTCGGTAAGACGCTCGACTTCTAACTGAGCAACTCATGTTCAAATCTCGCTGCAGCCGTAACTTTTTTTACAGTACCGAAATCAACATGTGTTGATTTAACACACAAAAGTGGTAGTCACGCTGGGACACCGCATTGTGTTGAATTAACACAACTATTTTTGAAAGTGTACAAACTGTGTAATAATAATACAAAATATTACATCTCATATAAAATTTCTGAGGGACACAAGAAGGAGACCGAGGGAAAATTTAGGGGGCATGTTCCCCCTCCCTGGTAACAGCCTATACAATTTTAAAATTTCAAAAATCCAGGTGGGGCAAGGCAATAAATGTCCCCTTCCCTCTTTCCCATTGCGGGCGTCCATAGATACACATTTGATGCACTGGACTGGATACACAGTAAAAAATAGCTGTGTTAATTCAACACAATGCGGTGTGCCAGCGTGGCTACCACTTTTCTGGGTTAAATCAACACAACACATGGTGTTGATTTCGGTACTCGGAGAAAAAAATGTTATGGCTGTAGTGAGATTTGAACATGCGTTACTCAATTAGAAATCGAGCGTTTTACGAACTTGGCTAAATCGCCAGACGTAAAGAGCACTAGATTGAAACAATATAGAGGATAAAGAAATGTTGCTGAACCCCAAACACAAACAAAGTTACTCTTACGACATATGCCATGATTTAATCACATTCCCATTGGACAATTAGGGATCACAATCCCCATTTATTGAGAATATGTTCCATTTCTATGAAAGCAAGCGCAGCATTTGACATGTTACGATAAGAAAGCAGTAATGCTGTTCAAGTGTTTGGCTGTCGCCATCTTGCTTGCTTTCATAGAAATAGAATATTCTCAATGAATGGGAATTCTGGTTCTCAATTGGCAAATAGTAAGTGATTAAACCATGGGATAAGTCGTGCAAGTAACTTATTTTGTTTCGGAAGTTCAGCAACATATATTTGATCCCACACACTTTAAATCTATAGTGTAGTCGTTTAATTCAAATGTTGTTAACTAAATATCGCTTGCATCTAGTGCATTTTCTGTCTAACGGTTTAGCCAAGTCGGTAAAACGCTCAACTTCTAAATGAGCAACCCATGTTCAAATCTTACTGCAGCCATAAGTATATTTTTTTCACAGTCCAGAAATCAACACCGTGTGTTGTGTTGATTTAACACACAAAAGTGGTAGTCACGCTGGGACACCGCATTGTGTTGAATTAACACAGCTATTTTTTGAAGTGTACACATTTGATTTGTAGCTATACAACTTGAGCTAGTTAGTACTTGCTTGTTTCCATCCGCACCCTTGAACCCTTGACTTATGAAAAGAATGAGACGGAAATAAACATTGGTTGAAAAAAAAAAAAAATTTTTTTTCAAACGCTCTCAACTATATATAATTACTAAAACAATTGTTTACAATGAATGAAAAGATGTATAACGAAAATTCAAAGCTGTTTTAGCGTTAAATGTTGAGGCTCAGAAGTAACATGTAGCCTCTTGCCCCGCGCAAAACTGATGTCTGACCAGAGTTGGGGGGCAATGCCCCCCTGCCTCCCCGTAGTTGCTCTACTGGGCAGGAGTGTTACGTGAACTAAGCTAAGGCCTTGACCGCTATCTTCAGTACTCGGAAGTCATCCCCAAGATGCCATAGCTTTGCCTCTCTGATCTCTAAACATAAGAAAACGGTCTAGTCTTCCTCAGAACAAACGTGATGTGAAAAGAATTCTGAAGTAGTTCCGAGACTTTCAGCTAGATGGGGTAATGTCTTAACCACTGCAGGACCCTGTTAATGACCCATTGGCAAGATATGCTTGGATTTTGTTGTTACATGTGAACACTCGTGGCAAGAGAGATCGAATGTCATTCTCAGAGGGGGAGGGAATATTGCCATCGTCTTCTTGCCCTGTGTGAATTCAGCTTTAGTGAGGTTTAGTTGTTTTTGGCCAATTTTGACCATGGCGTACCCGAGGTAAAATGTTACCTAGGGTTAACGAGGTATATAAAAACTATTTTTTCATAATTGTGCTCGAAGCCCTTCATAGATCAAAAGGGGCTCATCGAATTTTTTGAGGGCGGGGGGATGGTGAGGGGAGCTGTTAATTTTTTCAGAAGAAGCCCTCATATACAGGGTGGACAATTTATCTTGATCACCCTCTATGATGGAGAAACCGAAAGAGGGAGAGAAGCGACACTTTGCATGAAGGAACGATATGGAGGGGGACATCTTCTCATGTATTAGACAACAACACCCAATGAACAGTGTTGCCAACCCAATATAAACTTATATTTTTTTAATGGAATGGCCTAGATTTGATTTCATAATTGGAATGAACAATGAAAACAAAGGTGAAAGAAATGGCCCTCGCAGATCAGGGTTGCCAAGTTTTCGAGAAATAACGTTAAAGAAGTGTAAAATTAAAGGTCTTTTTTCACACACTGAGTGACATACAAATTCTCTGAGCACATGAAATGAAACACTGATGAGTACTGTTTAAATTGACTAGAAGTTTAGAAGGGTGAGGAAAACAGTGTTGCCACAACACAAGAGAAAAAAAAATGAGTTTGTAAATGATGTAATAGCTCAGAAAAAATCATTATTACATTATGATTTAAAAGTTATAGGCCAAGTCAATATGGTATAAAGAACATTGTAGCGTTGATTTGAGATCGATAAGTCAAATACTTACCCGAGATATCAGGTATTTTGTAAAAGCTGAGAATTTTGCTTTGTAAAAGATGGCAACTGTGTTTCAAAATTCCCTGTTTACCCTTTCGTTTGCGTGCACGCGAAAAAGTAACAGCTTATTGGCATTTTTCATGTTATTTTTGTTCTACTATAATAAAATTCGATGCAAATGTGTTTTTTCTATGTTACTAAGATTGTATAAACGTGATAGTTTGATTCTTTTATGTAATTAGTGCATTTTGACTGTGAAAATAAACGAAATAATGTAAATTTTACTCTTATTGTTATATATTTATGTGTCGATTGCTTATATTTTGGACAAGGGTAAAACATATAATAGGAATACTAACTACGGCTTTTACTACACACTTGTTAGTCTTGACGCCAGTCACACTCTCAATTAACAGTGCTTTATTATTCATAATAACAGGTGCCGAGAAGTCTTCCAAACATGCATAAGACCCAATTCCCAAACATGCATAAGACACAAACTGCAAACATGCATGCAGAACACATTAACTTTAACATTTAATTCAATTAGGATCAATATAACCTTATCCAATCATTGACGTGTGTATACTGGATCAGTGCGCTAAGTATATCTCTGATATTTCCCAGTTCAGAGTTACGATACCAGATTACCCATGCAGAATATCAAGATGCCCCACAAAGCACAAAGATAAGTAATGTAGCACGACTCAACTTGCTTGTTTCCGTATACGTAAAGCATATTTACTATACCAACAAATATATTAGTCGCTGTGCGCACTATAAAACATATTTACACAAACACCAAGATTTCCAGAACGATGATATTCAAAATATCATTATTGATTCAATGTAAGAATCCATCATTTATATAATTCTAAAACCATAAACAAGTTTCTTCTTTATTTCTCTTAATCCCAAACAAGGCTCGGATTTGACTTTGGTTTAAAACGAAGTATTCATTAGTAAATCTTAACTAAAAATATTTAGTTTACTTCTTATAATCTGACACTTATGTTTACTTAACAAGTAATACATGATCAAAGCAACTGTGGAGAAATGGCTCAGTGGTAAAACGGTCGATTCTTGCGCAAAGGGTCCTAGATTCGATTCGGTCCAATCTTCTTGTTTCATTTATCATTTTGCGTTGTTTAGTGGGCATGTCTAGTAACAGCCACTAAACCGTTTCTCTGTAACTGCTACTAATAACATTTTTGCATCAGCTGCAGTGTTTTGTTCCATTTGAATTGAAATGTTTATTCATATTTTGCATGTGTCACTGCTTAGACTCAATATAAATATCGTAATCGTATTAATCTGTTGTTACTGCTGGAACCTTTATCTTTGAAAGAAAAGATTGAAATTGTGTTAATTTATGGAGAATCACGAAGAAATATTCAACAGGCAATTCTTTTGTATGCCGAACGTTTTCCTCATAGAAGAACTCCATCTAGGATATCGTTTTCAAGAGTTATTAAACCATTTTCCGAAGAATGAAGTGTTAAGCCCTGAAAGCGGAATATAAGGAAAACAGCCACCGACGAAGATCATACATTTGCAGTTTTAGCTGAAGTAAATTTAGATTCCCAGATGAGTATTTGAACCTTATGTATAAACGCAGGAATATCAAAAGGCACTGTATTGAGTATATTGAAACAACGCAAATTTCATCCCTACCACGTGTCGTTGCATCAGGAATTAAATGTTGACGATTTTGTGAATAGAATATTATTTTGTACATGGGCTGAAGATAAAATTCGAATTCGAAGTGACTTTATTATGTTCGTCTTATTTTTTGACGAATGTATGTTTACCAATCATGGTGAGGTAAATCGCCATAACATGCATTATAGGGCAGTGGAGAATCCACATTGGTTAAGACAAGTGGAGCTTCAGAGACCATGGTCAGTTAATGTTTGGTGTGGAATTTTGGTGGACAAAATAATTGGATCATTTTTTTTTTTCAATGGTACATTAAAGGCAGAAATGTACAGAAACTTTTTAATTGAGGAGTTACCCTTACTACTGGAAGATGTACCATTAGATGTGAGGAACACCATGTGGTGCCAGAATGATGGTTGCCCTGCCCATTCTGCACGAACAGTAAGAGAAGTGTTAAATACCAAATATAATGGTCGTTGGATTGGTCGCGAAGGTCCAGTCCATTGTCCAGCTCGATCTCCTGATTTAACAGCTCCAGATTTTTTCCTATGGGGTTATCTCAAAGAGAAGGTTTATTTAAGTGCTCCAACGACTCCAGAAGACATGAAGGAGCGAATATGTAATGCGTGTGTGAATATTGAGAGAGATATTCTTTTACGTACACACCAATCGTTTCTTCAACGAATTCGAAAGTGCATCGAGGTCGAGGGGCATCATTTTGAACATTTGATGCATTAAATCACTTGAACTATTGGCATTAAGGACTATTGGCATCAAAGTAATTTCCTCCCGATTCAACTGAAGAGCAAGTGTAATTACTCGACAGTTCTGTAAGAGCCAGCTATTTTTTTATTAGGAAAAAGTCTTGCCAGTGAATTCAAATCTTACGATGAAATTGAATGATCTTGTAACATGAATATAAAAGGTTAATTAAACTACGTTTTTCCCCTATAGCCTATGTTAAGAGTAATCATTACGCCTATGGTTGATTGATATGTAGTTAGTGTGCGAATTAGGTTATCTTTTCAGGGGGAGGATAAAGTACCTGATAATGTTTACTTTTAACTTCACTTACTATTATTATTTAGAAAATTATTTAATACGATAACTGAGTAGTAATACAGTACGAAAACTCTGTTGGATATATAAAATAAACAAAGTATGTGTTAAAGAAAGCAAGAAAAATGGAGTAAAGGTAGTGTTATTAACTCTATTCTCAATTGTCAATCTTCATTTTCAGTTAACATTGACATTTTGAGGCTACACATACAACTGTCACAGCCAGGGGTAACATTTAGGGTGGGGCAATTGGCCCCACTGAATTTGTGGAATATAAAAGCACTAACATGTAAAAAATACTTCTTAAAAAGACAAGTTAAACCGATATATAACACACTGAAAAGTAAAAAAAAAAAACACTTTTTTTTTTCAATTTCAACTTTTTAGGAGTTCGGAGCTAAATTTATAACTAAAATAATACTTGCAAGGCGCTACGCAATGTAGGTTAGTGAATTTAATTGTCTGTTATAGTGATTAATTTGGCGTGAACATCATACAGAAAATCGAAAATGAGATAAAGGTGTTAAGAATTATCTTTACCTATAGTGCGTTTTTATATCGAGCGTTTATCCTCGTCTTCTGTGAAGAAGTTTATATACCTTTTCCATTCATATTAGTACCTTTCAAGAATAATTATGCGTTACGTCTGCATTGGATCGCCGAGAAACCCTGTGCTGCGCGCATTTTCGCCAACCAATATGCCACGCTAAGCAGCTGGCAACCAGTGGTCTCGACGCTGTATTTACAGACCCAACAGTTTACATCACCCACTTCTGCCAAAAACACTTTGAACGCAGAATTTTTCATTAAAAAAAAACAACTTAATTTTCATTCTTGTCGGTTGGAATTAATTATATCATATTAACAGCGAACAGATCATATGATTTACGTCCAGGGATTCCTCCAGGATTTTCAGTTTGGGAATGTCAAGTCGAAATTGGGAGAGTATAACTTGAGTTTTGCATGTTTTATCTCGAGTTTTGACCATAGTTTTTTTTAAAATTTGGGGTGCTCTCAAGGATTTGAGGGGGTGACACCTCCATTTGGCACAATCACTATTACGTATATGCAGAGTATGAAGTAAGGACTACGCTTGGAAATAGGTAGGATACGCCAAGGGGATCTTGCCCTCTCAAGCGAAAACTGAAATGACACCACTGGTCACAGATAAAAGTATTTCCCAATTTTGATAGTTAGGCACACTTCATGGTACCATAAGAAGATTGTTTCTTATTGCAAGTTGGTAAGCCATTCGATTAACTGAGATCTGAAGCGTTAGTTCATAAAAATGAGATTCCTTTTCCAAACAATAAGCAACAAGCTGTTTCTCAATATCGTTCGTCAGAATAGGCTTACGTCCAGTTGTTTTATAACACAATCTTCAGCTGGAATTCCAGACTTAACGTAATCTTTCAAGGTGGATGTAGGAACATTAAAAGCCTTTACTGCCAATTTGTATCCCATCTTTTTTTCTCTGTCTGATGTTATGGCCTGCATTATTGCTTCTTTATTCCATTCCTTTCGCTTACTCATCGGCAAAGATACATGTGAAAAATTCTGTACAAGATTCCAATTCTTAGAATTGTTCCAAATTTCGTCTCCGAGACGAAATTAGGAAATGTCTTAGAGGGCGAAATTCAGGTCAGTAGACGTAACAAATATAACAGACTATTATAATAACTAGACTACCTCTCGTGGTCTTTTAACTAAACATCTTAAAATAAACAACCTTCGCTACACATTACTGAAACGAATGGTTAGAAGTAAATGCCTTGGTAAAACTACAGTCCTCGGTATGTGTTCAGGAAATGAAGTTTCTCTCGACCGAAAACAAAAAACTACAATTACTGCGGAAAAAAAACGTACACCGCGAAATGATCTTACTTCACGCTCGTTTAGGTGACACTTAAAATTGGTTTCACTCATTCTCGACAGGCGGCAGCGAATACAAATGGATAAACCCTGGGGGACGGAATTGAGCTCGGGAACAAATAACGGGCCCTTTACCTTATCAGTCTCATTATAAGTTAGCCAAGATTTCGAATTTTGCTATTGCTTACATCTTTCCTTTGGAACACAACCACCTGCGCACATTACTTTAGAAACCTCTGTCTCTTCAGTATTATTTATGCTGCTATTTTTGTAACATTCACTGTTGCTACTAAGACTTGGAGTTATTCAATAGTTCGTAACTCTACAAGTAGGTCTACCTCCAGATTCACTTTGATGTTTCTTCGAAACAGAAGTGAAATAACTTACGATGATGTTTTGCACCGATCATTTCATAGTACTGGAGTGTACTAAACAACTTAAATTAAACAATATTGACACAACCTAGGATGAGCTGCCATGGCTCAGACATTAGCGCGTCTGACTACGATTAGGGTGGCCCGAGTTCAATCTCGGAGACTTTTTTCGAAAGGTATGTCGAGAATATGTGAGGCACTACCTCCACATCCCCCATGCGCCGTTCACGGTCCGTGCGTATCAAACAGGGGATAGCTTTACATAACGAAGGTATGTTTGTTCTGTTAAGTTAAGCAACTATGAAATCTAATATTTTTTCTCTACAGTTAACTGTACTTAATCGATGATAACGGCAGGATGTTTCCATTAACACTCACCACGATCATTCTTGACAGATCATGTCAGCACAGGGCACTGTGAGTGAATAATATTGCACTTACATCAGTCTAAAAATAAGCAACATAAATATACTAATAGAACTCGACTGTACCACTCTTAGCTGAGTTATATGTCAAACTGTAAATATTATGTCAACTAAAGTGTGTACATTAAAAAAAAGTATATTAACTGTATCAAATGTGAAAAAAAAAAGCTGTAACGTGTTAGAGGGGGAAAATATCATCCCCCTGGGATAGTGAATTCTAGTTAACACAGGGATAAGTACATTCCAGAGGGGTATTATCCCCCCACACCCCGGCCGTAATTCGCGCTCTGTATGTAGTATAATTAGTTGGAAATCAATTTTTGCCAGTTGCAGGGAGATTTAAGATTTAGTAAAGTAAATGATTTTGCATGTCTTATTTGTAATCGTAATGCTATTGATGATCATTACAAATGGATATTTAAAGAAACGAAAACACAAAGATATTGAATGCATTTGATTTACATCAAATCTACAGGTATTCGTTTTGTTATTCAGACGGTATTGATAGTCAAGTTCACATATTTCATACAAAAGAGGATAGATGTCACTAGTTAGGCTATGCTTGTACCATCTATTAACAAATAATTTAATCACAACAAACTAACAAAGGGAAAAGAAAACGTTGCAATAATTTACATGCTAAAAGTATACGTAGTCGTCTTTAATATTTATGTAGGTTTTTAATTGTAATTTATTTTGACTTTAAATACGATTTCTTTATGCTACATAGACTTACTTAGTAGTTTCAAGGACTGATAGGCGTTACATGTTGTCGTATGTTTAGTTATTGGCGTTTTATTTAGTATTCATTACTTCTTCCTGATTTCACAAACGAAAGGGAAAAAGGGAATTGTGAAACACCGCTGCTATCTTTTACAAAGCAAAATTCTCAGCTTTTACAAAATACCTGATATCTCGGTAAATATTTGACTTATCGATCTCAAATCAACGCTACAATGTTCTTTATACCATATTGACTTGGCCTATAACTTTTAAATCATAATGTAATAATGATTTTTTCTGAGCTATTACATCATTTACAAACTCATTTTTTTTTCTCTTGTGTTGTGGCAACACTGTTTTCCTCACCCTTCTAAACTTCTAGTCAATTTAAACAGTACTCATCAGTGTTTCATTTCATGTGCTCAGAGAATTTGTATGCCACTTACAGTGTGTGCAAAAAGACATTTAATTTTACACTTCTTTGACGTTATTTCTCGAAAACTTGGCAACCCTGATCTGCGAGTGTCTTCTCTTTCGCCTTTGTTTTCACTACTCATTCCAATTATGAAATCAAATCTAGGCCATTCCATTAAAAAAAATATAAGTTTATATTGGGTTGGCAACACTGTTCATTGGGTGTTGTTGCCTAATACATGAGAAGATGTCCCCCTCCATATCGTTCCTTCATGCAAAGTTTCGCTTCTCTCCCTCTTTCGGTTTCTCCATTATAGAGGGTGATCAAGATAAATTGTCCACATTGTATATCTATATATACATCCATAAGTTTGAAAAAATATATCGAGCCAATCTTGAGAAAAAATTAAAAATCGCTTTTCAGATTTTTCGTCATTACTCAAGAACCAATCAGAGTTGAGGTCTGAAACTTGAGGGACTAATGTATCTTGGGTGTACCTACATGCCACCCAATTGTTGTCCAAGATTCATCTGGGGCCATTTCATTATACTTATCCACCACCTATACCCTTTATTAAAATCTTATAAAACCCATACGTAGATACAAAATTTACAGCGCCTCACCTTTATATTTCAAATTCAAGCTGCTTTTTTATTCCTTCTAAAGAAATATGGTGCTCTGAGTATACACATGCGTCCATGCTGTGATAAGTCACGCTAGTGACATTTATTATAAAATCGAAATAACTATTTCAACTCTACAATTCATCCACGTTATTACATATAACAATATTGCTTCACAAATTACATCCAAGACAATGTAGGTTTGATCCGTACTTAAAATCAAAATACGCGAAAAGAATATTTTCTTTTAACACAAATGAAAATCAAATTGAAGAATTAGTAATTTTCACAAACGTCATTGCTGGAAAACAGAAATTAAAGAATTTTAACAAATGTTAAAATGTTATATTACTTTACCATTATTTTACCAGATAGTTCCACCATTTTCGTGGTTAATTTATTAATCCAATCTGTTTTTGTTTTTTATTACTTACAGAAATTCATCACGTATGGATATCTGGCCACAGTTTTCAGAAGACAGTGGTAATTACTTGGTGATATCAGAAAACCCTGCATCAAAGAGCGGATTCCGTTACTGTCAAATGGCTGTTTGGGATCAGCTCCTCTCACGATTACAAACTCCTCTGTGTCAAGCAACTCGGACTCTGGGAAGCGGCCTTGAAGAAGTGGGTAATCTAGCAAGTGGTGGTGGTGTTGGTCGAACTGGTGATGTGTTAGGCGCTTTAGGCACTGCACTTGGTGGTGGATTATTACCTGCGAACAGCACTAATAGCACCAGAAACATACTTACAGGAAATGCACTTCAACCTCTACTAGGACGAAACGAATCTCAGTCTTTAATTAGTACTTCTGCACCAGAATCATTAGGTTCAATTCTTACCCAGTTTCCAACTGTTGCAATCCAAAGAATTTCCGAAAGTCCTGTTATCCAGGATAACCTTGTTGAACCAGATGCTGAAGCATCACTAGGGAAACAAACTACGTCAACAACAGAACAAAAACCTCCGACTCGAGCAGTAACACCACTATTACCACTTCTTAAACCTCCTAAAATGCCACTTTTTGGAAATATTTTGGGTTAATTAGATTTATGTAAGAACTGTATGATTGAAATGAAAATGTATATACAGGGTGTCCCATTTTGATCAAACCACTAAAATATTGCAAAGCACTGAAAGAAAATACAAAATGTGTGCAGTGGAACATGTACCGGGAGAGCGGGAACAGCCTTCCATGCACAATAGAGTTATGTCACATACACAATGTTGCCACCTCAACACAAACTTATATTTTTTCAAATGGGATGAAGGTTCAATACTTTCGGAGGTGATAACATGAGTCATGATAAACAAACAGTTTATATGAACATGGGTCGAATTCTGCTTCGTTTTGGAGATACAGTGATTCCAACTTAGTACCCAAAATGAACGCCTAACATGCGAAAAAAATGAAAACTTCTCAATAAATCAGAAACGACGTATTGAATGAAAATTTCGTTCGTGGAAATTTGTTTGTAACAACATGGTGGATACCAGGATTGAGAACATGATATCACCATGTTATCAGTGTTGCCAACCCTGTATAACGTTTAAATTTTTCAAATGGCACTACATTGTATTAGTAGGTATTTGGCATCCTCTAGTGATGGTAAACAACATTCGTAAAGCACACATCGCAGTATTGCGAACTGTGGATGAAATATTCTAGGGAATTACGTATTTTGTATAAGATCGCGAAAACCTTTATGTCTTATCAACAGTTTGCAACACTGCGATGTGTGCTTTACGTATTATGTTTACCATCACCAGAGGATGCCAAATACCTAATAATACAATATAGTGCTATTTAAAAAATTTAAGCGTTATGCAGGGTTGGCAACACTGACAACCTGGTGGCATCGTGTTTTCAAGTCTGTTATCCACCATGTTGTTACAAACAAATTTCCACCAACTAAATTTTCATTCAATGCGTCGTTTCTGGGTTCCAATTTGGAATCACTGTATCTCCAAAACGAAGCAGAATTCGACCCATGTTCATATAAACTTTTTTGTCTATCATGACTCATACTATCACCTCCGAAAGTATTGAACCTTCATCCCATTTGAAAAAATATAAGCTTGTGATGAGGTGGCAACACTGTGCATATGACATAATTCTATTGTGCATGGAAGGCTTTTCCCCATCTGTCGATACATATTCCACTGCGCAGTTTTTGTTTTCTTTCAGTACTTTGCAATATTTCAGAGGTTTGATTAAAATAGATTCCAGGATCTCCTGGATATATAATGCAGACATACTGTGCATTTACACCAGAAATGAAACCAAAAGAATTCAATGATTTGCATTATGTATATTTGTGGTTAAAAGAAGTTTTCATTAAAATGAAAAGTACGTGTTGTACTTGAATGAAATATACCTTTTTTTTAAAGAACTTCTTGTTTAATTATAAAGATCTTTTGTGAAAAGAGTTTTTTTTAAGGGAGTACATGGAACAATTTTATAGCCAACTAAAGCATAAGAAACAGTAAAAAGCAACTTAAGGAAAACCAAAATACTTTCTATCACTGAATAAAACAATGAAACATGAATAACGAATATTATTCTTCATCTTCAATTCTTCTCTAATACAACTTTTTAACGGAAAATATAGACATCATCATAGTGTAGCAGAAATACTAACACTAAATGTAACAAAAATGTTTCAGTCTCAATTGAAGTTTTAGTCTTTAGGATCCGTTTGTTTCCTCCTCATCCGCACCCACATCCACAAATGATGCCAACATTTCCTCTTCATCCACCACCGCATTTGTTTCACTTTTTTCAACATTGTCTTTATTTTCAGTAGTTATCGTTTTACTTTTCTTGGAAACAGGCTCATTGGAATCCTCTTCTCCATTGATTTCTTCTTTCTCTTCACTGACGACACAATGAATTGAACTAACGTCACGAATTCTTTTACCACCTTTACGCACAGCTAAGACCCTTTCGTCATCTACCACCAATCCGTCAGAAAAGACACATTCAGCACTGGAAGGTTCTATTACCGTAATGTTAGTTCTAGATATTAACTCACTATCTTTTGAAAGTATTGACGTGTTTTCAGTTTGTGATGCTGTTTCTGTTTCTCCTGACGAAGCATGTATCGCATCCGCTTCCTCGCTCCCGCTGTTCAGAATATTACTCTGAATGTTACCACAACCTTGGTTCAAGGCTTGAGCAGAATCTTTATCTTTAGGAAGATCATCCCCAATCACATCCGCAGAAACTTCCTTCGTAGTCGAACTAGAGTCATCTTGCTGACATGCATCGGTGTCAGTTATATCCGTTTCAACAGTGCACGTGGTATCAATCGGTTCAGAAACTTCGTCGTCTGATACTAATTTTGTTTCATCATTCACCACCGCGTTAGTTTCGCTATTTTCAATTAAGTTTATATTTTTAGTTTTTATCAGCGTTCCACTCTCCTTACGTAAAGATTCATTTGATATAGTTTCTATATCGATTTCTTCTTTTTCAATACCATTCTTACCAGTGGAACTACTTGCGCAAATTACTGTATGGTCATCAGATACAGTTTCGCTGGATATACTTTTCACCTCACCCTTAACTCTACTTTCTGAAACATCACTTGTGGATACCGATTCATCCTCGGTCACAAGATCCAACTCAAGCACTTGGCTTTCCTGTGCTCTCCTGGCTTCTAATTCATTTTCAATTCCAACAACATTGCTATTAGTTCTATTTCCTGTACAAGCATCATGTTCTTTCGAAAATTCATTTGTGTTGTCAAATGCAATTTGATCAGAACGTGCTGATTCACCAACTTGTTTGGGAGCGTCCACGGAAGAATCGCCTGCCAATTTACAAATCTTTCGCTCAAGTTCTTGGTCTTCTTCAGAAACTAAATCAACACTAATTACATCATCCTCTAGAAGCCGGGAAGTTTGACTCTCCTCGCTACCCATTTCTGGACCTTCAATGTTACTTTCTTTTTCACTTGCGTTTTCATCTTGACTTGTTTCACTTTCATCTTCCCCTTCTTCCTCCCACTTCAGTTCAAGTTCATTTTCATCCACTAAGCTTATCTCACCTGATGTAGATTGCTTTGTAACTTCTCCCACGTCTTCGGCTTCTTCACTTCGATCCTCTTCTGATAAAATAAATCTACTTTCCTCTTTCCTGCTGCCAACAGAAAAATCCAACGGAGGTGCTGAGGAATGGATTATCTTCTCACATGCGAAAAGAGCTCTGGTACAAAAACTAGCTACCTGAAAAATATAAATGAAAATATACAAAGCGTAATAACAACAACAAAGGAAATCATACCACTTAGTGGAACATTTGAAGTTTTTAACCATGAAATTTCTATTTTTTAACTGGTGCATACAAGGATGTATAAAAAAATCGCCGGATCAGCTCTGTAGCGGGCCAGAAGATAGCAGCACAATGTTGTGCTCGCAGCGAGAGTGAGCTGCAATCTTCGTAAGGCAGTATGCCAAGCGACATCGTTGTGTTAATATGTCGATGTGCCAAGCGACATCAGGAGTTGTTACAGTGGTGATTTTGTGATCACTTATGTGTAATAGTTAGGGACTACACCATGGGCAGAAAGGTAGAACAAGTCAACGTAAAATTTTACATTAAACTGGGCAAATCGGCCACAGAGACTACGGGTACGACCCTGAGACAAAGTGGCATTCGTCGCAATGGAAGAGCCCATCATCACCACAACCGAAAAGGCAAGAATGATCCGCAGCTCAACGACGACCCTGCTCATCGTGTTTTTTGACATATGCGGTACTATTAATCGCGAACTCGTCCCCCAGGGCCAGACCGTCAACATAGAGTTTTTCTGAGACGTTAGGAGAACACTCAGCGAAAGCGACCTGATCTGTGGCGCGTGGAGAATTGGATTCTCCAAAACGACAATGCACCCTGTCACCGAGAATTCCTCGTTCGTGAGTATCTCGCGAACCACATGTTATCGCTTCCGCACTCGCTCTACTGGCCAGATTTAGCTCTTGTGGACTTCTTCCTTTTCCCGAAGTTGAAGCTGCAGCTGAAAAGTCGTTTTCAACGCCGTTGCCGAGATCCAGCGAGAATCGCAAAAGGTTATGGACTGGCCGACACAAACTCGAGGTCGCATTCCAGCAGTGGCAGGAACGCTGATACCGGTGCACTGCTGCGCAAGATTACTATTTCGAAGGCGACGGTGTACAAACTTATGTAACTACTGTACTTTACTGTGAACAGAGCTAGTCCAGAAACTTTTTGGTACACCCTTATACTTATGAATTATTCTAGAAGAATTTTTTATTTACGTTTACCACAAATTCACACACACAATAACCAAATTAAGACAGTTACATCTGATTGTTTTGATTATCCGGTTTACCCTTCATGTATCTTTTTCAATTAACTCGGTTTCAATTAACATCTTGCTATGAAATCATATTTGCAATAGCGACAAGACATGGTTCGAAAATAATGCTTCCAATGAATCAGGCAATAGAGTTTGCAATCAAAAAGCTTTCTTCTATTACTGGAATTACAAATACCAACAGCAAACTTGTGGACAGTGTGCTACTAATTCATACAGCACACTGATTATAATAATATAGGTCTGCGCTACGGTTCCTATGCAA
Source organism: Lepisma saccharinum (assembly GCA_022664845.1). Classification (NCBI taxonomy): domain Eukaryota; kingdom Metazoa; phylum Arthropoda; class Insecta; order Zygentoma; family Lepismatidae; genus Lepisma; species Lepisma saccharinum. The sequence continues at coordinate 19,819 of JAGDQP010015650.1, forward strand.
CGTTAATCGATAGTGGTTACCACTGCCATCCGTCAAATGATGAAAACGTTCTAAGACAGAACCTACATTTTAAACTGGATTTCGAACCATCTGTGTTTCTACGGGATAAAAACACAACAAAATAGTTTAAAGTATAACAATTTTTTTTTTTTTTTTTTTTAATTTTAGAGAATCCCTGATGCACTATTAAATTTTGGATATCAAGGAAATATACCATTTAACAGAAAACTCATTATTATCTACTCAAGGGAAAAACATAATGTGTATTCACATTTCTTCATTTTCTTCAATTTAGATTTAAGTTTAAGGCCTTTAGGGAACTTTGGCTCAGGCCGAATGGATGGTGGGAGAATTGTTAGAAAGAAAAGAGTGGGCGGAAACGGGAGAATACCAAGAAAACCGACGCACACGATGTCTGTCCACCACAAAGCCCAATGGCACGACTCGCGATTGAACTCGAGACCCCTTCATTTTCTTCATTCTATACTGTACATAAACTAGAGAGGTAAGTTCGGTTCGAATGACTGACAATTATTCAGACCACTGACGATGCTTGTTTTATTTATGTAATACGTTTGTTTGATCTTCAGTCAGTGTTCTTATACAACATTCAAACTAGTCAATTAGTAATCAAACATTTGCACGTTTCTAAAAAACAACAGCTGTTATACAGCATAATACAATAACATTCAGAAAACCTTGCACTATTGAAAGTATCCTTCTTACATTGAAATAGCTCCTCCTTTTACCAGGATTCATTAGAAAGAGACAGGTGGACAGAGAAGAATAATCACTCCCTACACATATCTCGAGAATTTATTAATACAATGGAATGAAATAAACAGGTATTATTTTTTATCATTAGTCGACAATACCACCTAACAGCGTTTTGTTACAAGAACACCAAGGTGTCTTGGTGGAGCCTAAATAGATGTGATCGAATTCCTAACAGTGAACCTGAAGGAAAAAGACGCGTACTGGAACACATGTGACAACAGCAGACATTTTTTTTTTTTTTTTTTTGAGTAATTAAGCAGATCATTCGTGACAATCGATGACTCGAGCAACTAGAAATCGCGGTTATCGTCGAAATCTGCAAAGAACATGTGGGAGACACATTATCGCAAACATTTCCAAGTATTGCAAGCTGTGTTCACGATCAGTTTCTAGGAAGCTGATTCAATGGTATATAGTCGAAGCAGGACGAGAAGTGATTGTGCCATACGAAAGGTGGCACAATGTTTCAATCGTGGTTCGATTAAAGTAAATTAAATAGTGCAGAAGCTATAGACATTACTTTTCAGACCATTTTCGTATAAAGTATGTGAAAGGATTACACTTGAATGCACGATTTTACCTGCAAATTCTGTTATATTCAATTTAGCACATTTCTCCGTATTCATATACACATGGGTTGTAAAGTAAATAAAAAGAAAAACGGTAGCCAGCAATAAAGAAATCTTTCTCCTAATATGTGAACCACCTTTATCTTTTTCCCCTCTTTGTTGTCCTTATAAATGATGGATCCCAGTCTTTCCAAACAACTTCAAGCATATACCGTTGTTTGAGTTCCTTGCACACGTGAAAGTTGGTCATGTCTATATGCTTCCTTGGAAACCATCTTAACCAAGTTTTACAGTAGTTCAGTTTATACTTCAATACTGGTATGACCCCTGCAAACACTGATTTCACAACATTCAGAAATTTCTTCGGTTGTAACTCGCCTATTATCTTCAATACGTTTCTCTATGCAAGATTCAGAGTTTATATACGTATGCCTTATTTAAACAGTTTTCGTGCTACAGGTGCATGTATCTTTATTTGTTTAATTACCTTTCCTCTATTCTATATAAAGAAAGATTCACAGATTACCTGCCATTAAATACGGATATATTTATTTCGACCAGTTCGCGATGTCGCTTTCAAGGGTCATATGAATATAACGTTTGGTCAACCGACACTTACTTGACAAATACTCCTTATTGTGCAATAGTGAAAAAGACAAACAGCAATGAAGCACGCACTGAGATATTTAGGATTACGACTTAGTTGCTTGGTATTATAATTTTGCAAAGGTTACAGGAATGAAATAATTAAACATTACCTATGTTTCCATCAGAAACGAAATCTTGGGCTTTTCATACTAGATAAAACAGACAGTGACAGTGAGCAGAATTAATGAAACATAGAATCTAAGAACGTGTTGAATAGGTCGAATAATATATTTAAAGAAATGAAGTTTGATATTCTCGGTGCAAGTACGTAATACTTCATTACTTCTCACTTCAGATTATTAGTTTCCCACGTGATTTTTGTCTCAAGTTCACAATTCTGCACAAACGAAAAATGATAAACCTTCCTCAAAACAATCATCAGAGTTCAGTTGTGGAAGATAATATAACAATTAAATGGCCTTTTTACTGTCTGCTGTTTAGTTTAGCATGTAGACAAGAGTTACCTAATTCGTAAATAAAAAGCATTGGGATGAAGCCTCTTTGGAGCCTGTGTACTACTTATCGCTTGACTTTTTGCACAAAGGAGTTAAAATATTGCTTTAATCTTTGCATGTGAGTATAACTGTTAGTTTTACGAAGCTACTAGTCACTCAATAATCAGCAAGCGTAAGCTTATATTTTTTTATTCTCTCCCGTTATTGCTTTCTTTGCAGTTTATTAATAATTATTTTTTACTTGCATTTTACATAGTGAATTAGAGGTGGAGGAAACTGGTATTCCGCAGTTGAATGCTCACTGTGAGTTTAATATCACTCAAATTTACATGAAATATCATACCTAGAGATTCCCAAGATCCTCTGCAATGCTGAAGTCAAAATTTTGAATCCCGAATAATCCAAGACGGGGGCACCACGAAACCAGTTTTAAAATATCATCGGATTTTCCTGAAATTTTCACATCTGGAGAGTGCAAAGGTCACTGAGTCCGACTCTAAATTAAAAAATAAAAATAAATGATTGTCGAACTCATGATGGTGCACCTCGAAACACCATAATTTTAAAATATCACCCGGTTTTCGCTGAATTTCATAACTGAGGATTTCAAAGGTGTTGAAATCTATTCTGAAGTTAAAGATTTTGAACTCCGAAATCTATGGCGCCAAGCTAAACTTTGAACAACTGCACAATTTCCACGAAATTCCATAGATAGGAATTCCGAAGGTCCCAGAATCCAAGAAGAAGCTCGAAATACTTAAATTTTAAATGCTAAACTCAGTTACTAAAAGCAAGGAAAAAGAGGCGCTTAGAGCTAGTAAACCTAAATGAGCTGTGTCAAATTTCACGACGTACTTTGTATAACTGAATGCTAACACGCTACAGCCAAACCTGATACTTGTTTTTCTTCAGGACCACCTTACTTTTGAACTTAGAATTGAAACTACCTAGTTCCTACGTAACAAGCTAACGAATTTATTTATTACGTTTTAATGTTATTTTATAAAGCAAGTATACTAGCGAAGGATTTTTCATATTCAATATAATTCATTGTATGTTCGTATATTGAAAACCTTTGTTTTAGGGAAAATGGTCAGTGTTTGGCAGAGAATTAATGATAAAAATTCCAGCTTAAGGCACAGTATAGACTACAATATTCAATCATACAATCATCACACACACACTTTGGTTTTATATTCCTGTGTTGGAATGACTCAATGTAATCCCGCATCAATCCTTTTCTCCCGTCTACGTTTGTGTATCTTTAACTATACCAAATCAGTTGCTTTTTGCGCACGTGCTTGAATTTAGACCTTACTCCTAAAATCCCGCTCTCTGCCATAACACCAGTACACCGCCCGTTTCTCATACCACTTTACAGAGCTTTTGCTGTTGAAATAACCCTCAAAATGCATTCCCTACACTTGCAGCGTGCAAGTAACCTGTTGACCAACATCCAGTCTCTTACAAAAATCCTCTTGTTGACCTCCCATGATTGGCATAATAAAATTTGCACCGTTTGGACCCAGGCCCATTATCTACACTCCTCAATGAACCAGAAACACCTTAATACGTTCTCTCTCCTCTGTCGCCGTGCTTTTCAAACCGGATGTGCCCTGCTTCCTCCTCTCCCACACAAAAAGCACCCAGTCCCCTTACTTGCAGAGCCACCATTACCTACTCCCATAACTCAACCACCCGGTAATAATACACAATCTGCACTCACTACCCAATTCTCAGAAATACCGGACTACCCGGGAAATTCCACTGCTACCTCCATCGTAAACCTATCCAGCCAAAACCTTACTCAATCTAAAGCTGACATCCTCTCTAAAGAACTTACTTTTCCCCCTCCCAAGCCATACAAGCATTTCCTGTTGTTAAAAGATATCCTTTCCTTTGCCCGCGGAATAAGATGGCGCTATTTTTGGGCCAAAATCCACCTATTCCAGGCACACTTTCCAATAAAGTCCATACTAGCCTTGAACGCTTCCGCCCTCCCTCAAACATGGACCCACCTCCACTTTCTAGCAACAATCCCCTAGAACGTTACATCTCCTCCATTCTCTCTGCCAGCACCAATAGTGAGTTATCACATCAGATGGCCAACCAACCTAACCTAACCCATAACCAACGCAAAGCCCTTGTAGCGTTACGCGAGAACTATGATATAATGGTCCTCCCAGCGGACAAGGGGTCCACTACAGCAGTCTTAGACAAAGCTGACTACTTCCAGGAAGCTTACCGCCAACTATCCGATCTCAACACCTACAAACCCCCCACCACAGACCAAACCTACACCAACAAACAGAAAATTTCCGATTTCATTACCGCTAATGGTCCTCGTGAGGGCATATCTGAAATGTCCATAAAGTACCTAATTCTGGACGGTCCACGTACCCCAACCTTTTACCTATTACCGAAAATCCACAAACCAAGTAACCAAGGCACACCCATTGTAGCCAGCTATAATTCCCCTACTGAACGCATTTCCACTCTTGCTGACTCCTTCCTTCAACCACATGTTCAAGCGCTGCCTGCCTACATACGCGACACCCACCACTTCTTAGAATTGATCCATAAATTACCGCCTCTTAGTTCTGACATACTGCTTTGCACCATAGATGTTTCTTTCTTATGCAACAACATTCCTCATGCCCATGGCCTAGCAGCTATGGAATTCTTCCTTAACCAGAGACCCCAACCTCATAGCCCAACAACAGCTTTCCTTCTTAACCTGGCCAACCTAGTTCTCACATGTAACAACTTCACATTTGACGACAAACACTACTTTCAGATCCGAGGCACAGCCATGGGTACGAGAATGGCACCTTCTTATCCCAATCTGTTTATGGGCAAGCTCGAACATGATTTCCTGCACACTCAACCTTTGACCTCTCTACTCTGGGTAAGATTCTTGAGCGGTATAATGATGCTATGGACTCATGGTAAAACCAGTCTCAAGACATTCCTAGAACAACTGAACCAATTCCGTGTTGTCCAGTTTACTTGGTCCATTTCTGAAAAAAAGTCACATTCCTTGAAGTGGACATCACTTGAGAAAACAACACTGACTACTTCCGTTCACATAAAACCCACCAACCATATGCAGTATTTACACTATTCAAGTTCCCATCCTTACCACACCAAGAAAGCGATTCCTTTCTCCCTTGCCCTCAGAGGACAACGCCTGAATTCCACTACCTCTGCTGCTGAGACTTACAACTAACGCCTCCAGAAGGCTCTAGTCAACCGAGGCTACCCTTCTAACCTCGTAACCAAACAGATCCGCCGTGCATCTTCACACACTCAACCCACTCAAAAATCCAACCCACCGGCTCTAATCACCCAGTTCCATCCTAAACTAACCAAGGTCAAACAAATCCTACACTCTAATTTCCACATTCTCCAATCTGACCCAGACACAAGATCAATATTCCCCACCAAACCTAGATTAGTTTTTCAACATCCACCTAATCTTAGAAACATCTTGGTCCGTACGAATCCCTCCTTACCACCACACCAAACCGGCGCACAGACATGCCAGAGACCCAGATGTAAGGTCTGCTCCATTTTCATCACTTCTCCCACAATCACTATCAATACTGCTAATGGTCGGTACACCCTCAATCCCAAGGGTACATGCCACACCCCTAATGTTATATACATCCTAACCTGCAAGCTCTGTGATTCCTTTTATGTGGGGGAAACAAGCTGTGCTCTTAACATTCGAATTAATAACCATCGTCACTTCTGTACTATCAACAAACCGGATGCCCCAGCTTCCTTGCACACCGAGTCCCACAATACCAATTTTGATCTATCTTTCCTGGTTGCCATAATCCACATTTTACCCCCTACGACCAGCATCTCAACACGCCGTCTGTGGGAGAATGCCTTTATTCACGGTTTGAGCGCGAAAATAAAATATGGCCTTAACCTTCAATAACTCTAAGCTTCCCTTTCCTCTGCATTTTCAACACATTTCCATCCACGATCCTACATTGTAATTACATGCTGTACAGTTATCATTATTTCAAGTTCCGGATATCTACGCGCTACAGCAGTCAGTTGTTCTCCAGTTTTGATGTTTTGTCCGCTACGTGTCGCCACTGTCTCTTCAAACTTGTACTTTGTGAACACGTGAA
>JAGDQP010015650.1:26815-42222 GCA_022664845.1 Lepisma saccharinum
TCATGGACTTTAGGCATGTAAGGCTCAGGTCGGGAAAGGGGAGGGGAAAGGATTCGGGAAGGTATTGGCCAGGGCCTGTGTTGACGGTGCCATCCCGGGATTTTCTGACCGGCCGCTAGGATCGAACGCACGACCTTTCGAATACTACACTAACGCTCTATCACTGAGCTACGGCGGCTCGGTCTTATATATATATATCATATTCAGCCATTTTCTATCTACTGCTGGATGAAGGCCTTCCCCTTTCCTTTCCACATATCTCGGTCTGCTGCTATCCTCATCCATGTAGCTCCTGAAAAAGATTGATTTCATCTACCCATCTTGCATCTGGGCGTCGTCTCGGTCGCTTCTTTTCTCTAGGAATCCAATGTAGTAAATTTGTCGTCCATCTTCCATCTGTTCGTCTAGCTATGTTACCGGCCCATTTCCACTTCATCTTCTTTGTAGTCTTGATTACATCCTCTACCTTTGTTTGTGCGCGAATCCATTCATTTGTCTTCCTGTCCCTCCTGGTTATTCCTAGCATGCATCTATTTATTGCTCTTTGTGTGATTCTCAATCTTTGAGTCGTTTGCGCATATGTCCAAGTTTCACAGCCGTAAGACACACTGAGTATAAACTTTAAGCTTCAGATACATTAGCAGTTTGTTTTTGAAAATCAAGTGTAGTCTTCCAAATGAAATCCACGCCATTTTGCATCTTCTATTTATTTCATCAGCCAACTTGGCATTCGATATTTTGAGCTGGCCGAGGTAAACATACTCATCGACTATGCCTATTGTCTCTCCGTTAATCTTTATTTCCTTCTTTGCAGCATGCTGATTGTATGACTTTCGTTTTACTTAAATTCATTTTTAAGGCTTATTTTCGAGCTCTCATTACTCAGTTCTTCCATTCTGGTTTGTAGTTCTTCTGCACTTGAGGCAAACAGGACTATATCATCAGCAAACCATAGGTGAAGATATTCGCCATTAATTTTAAATCCAAAATCATCCCAGTTTAAATTTTGGAACACTCTCTCCAGGACCGCAGAAAACAGTTTTGGAGGAATCGAATCTCCTTGCCATACCCCTTTTCCAACTTTATATATATATAATAAATCACAGCCATATTCAATCCACTAGTGGATGAGGGAGTTGGTGTATTGCTCCCACGCTGACCAGACGGGTTGGGAGAGGAGACCCGAAATAATTTAACGAAATAGAAAAGAGTGTGTACTTTGATATCTTGACTTCAGTTCTGAAACATCACTTCTCTACATAGTCACCATCCACTTCCACGCACTTTGTCTAACAGCGCACCAGTCCTTCCATGGAGTCACGGTAGAAATCCTTGCCTTTCGAGCGACACCAAGATCACACAGCACGCTGGACATCTGATGAGTAGTGGTTGCACTTCAGGTGTTCCTTCAGTTTAGGAAAGATGCAAAAGTCGCTGGGTGCAAGATCAGGACTGTATGAGGGTGTGAGAGGACGGTGTATCCAAGATTCAATACTGCGTTGGTGGTCAACTTGCTGGTGTGGGGTATAGCGTTGTCATGGAGAAGAGAGACTCCATTGTCAGACCTGACGCGTGTCAGTCGAACCTTTAGCTTCTTTAGGGTTTCGATGTACCGCTGAGTTCACGGTGGTACCCTTGGGAAGAAACTCGGTGTGCACAACGCCATTCAAATCGAGTCAGCATGACTTCTCCAACACACGGACAGACCTTCAACTTTTTTGGAATGGGAGAACTTTTATGACGACACTCCATGGACTGCCTCTTCATCGTTGAGTCATAGTGGTGAAACAACTTAAGGGCAACCATTACGTATCAGATGAGGACGTCTCGTGTGCTTTGCAATCGTGGTGTCGCTCCAAAGGCAAGGATTTCTACCGTGACGCCATGGAAGGACTAGTGCGCCGTTGGAGGAATTCCGTGGAAGTAAATGGTGACTATGTGGAGAAGTGATGTTTCAGAACTGAAGCTAAGCTGTCAAGGTACACATTGTTTTTATTTCATTAAATTATGTTCCCTATAACCCGAGATATTAATCAACAGGCAAAACTTGTCAGCCCACCCTCATATATAATAGGTGAAATTTTAATAGAAAGAAAAGGATTTGTACTTACGTAATATTTTGACGAAAATCTCGTACACAATCAAAACACACGTTCTAAAGTGAACTTCTTTCTTGTCTGCAAGTGATCACAGCTGAAGCCAAAAATTAAAGTGACTTTATATAGTGTTGCGTGTGTAATCGTGTACGTGATTTCTGTCAAAATGTTACGAAAGTACAAATCCTTTCCTTTCTATTAAAATTTCACTTATTATATTGCCTATCTGACCAATAAAATTGATTAGCAACACTGTCAACTGTAGGACCTGAAGTACCTCTATGACGCGTCTTAAGCTATAATAGATAAATACAAAGTTTGGTATGAAAGCAACTAAAAAAAATATAAAAAATCTGAAATTAGTTTGCAGCACTGACAACTGTGGCGCCGCAATTATTCACATATCCTAGTACCTAATGCACATGTCAAGTTTGGTGTAAATCAGTGCGGATACGTCTAACAGCAACAAATACGAAATCTAGAATTTTTAAAATCGTTTGGCAACACTGACAAACTACGGCGCCTGTATGACTTTTCCCCGTACCTAACGAACATGCTTGTCAAACTTGGTATAAATCAATGCACACATGTAGATTTTTATTAATAAATGCATTTCTATAAGTTGAATTTTAAATTAGGCGCGGCCTGAGTCAAAGTTACCTAAAAGTCTTAAAATTAAATTAGGATGGCAACACTGACACCTGGGTGTTTGAGATCGGGGACACCCAAAACTTTCTTCTATTGTGTTGAATTATGTTTAAGCTAAGTTTGGGGCAGATACGGTGTGGAAGATTTTTTTTAGATTTTTTAAAGTTGGCAACACTGAGAACTGGGCAACCCGGAATATTTGTCATATACCAAAAAATGTCTGTGAACTTACAATATCTAGGGTTTAATTTATGTTTATTTCTTATTAATTACCTATATAAAAGTAATTCTTGCTTAAAGAGACGTTAGCAATATTACAAATTACTGCCTTCAAAAGAAACGATTTTTTTTTAAAAAAAAAAACGAAGTTGTAGAGAAAACGACTTTTTTTCTCTATTTGCAATACTAAGCTGAGTATGTCATCTGAATACTAATTTCAATCTTTCAGCGGTTACTAGCAGCTTCAATTTAAATCTGCCTTATTGTTCAAGTTGTAAACCATAATTTCAACAGAAATCTTCACTGGACTTGCGAAATAATTATTGTATTTGTGAAGAACCTACGTCTCTTGAAGACAAATTAATTATTTACACACATGAAAATGCTCTGTCACAGTTATTTTAAAAAATGTTCCTTTTACGATGTAATTTGCGTCGTCTTGGCTTCAAAAATACTTCACGTGTGTGCAATAACTTATCTAGTAGAATATGAATATAGAATCCGACTGTCAAATTTTCACTTCATTACTTTTCATTGTAATGTTACTAAAGTTCAACATATCTGCTGTTTTTCACCTGCAGTAATTTTATCCCTTCTGAGCTCAATGGAAAAGTCGTTGTCCTCCAGCAAAGTGTCTATCGAATTCACACGAGTATTCCACCTTCTTAATTAAATTCTTGATTCCAACATACTTACATAACGCTTTCAAAATTGCTTTTAAAATGTTTATATTGAAAGCATATCAACTCCAGCATCTGTATTTACTCCAAAATTATTTATATATTACACTGTAATGTCTGTCCCGCATCACGAACTATCAGTACTCCTAAAATCACAAACGCTGGGGAAGCTCGGACATTCAACAATCATCAATATACCTTCAAATCACAACTAGAACATCTCCCTATTCCCAATCACACCTCACACCACGGTTGTACTTTCAACAAAACTTCTGTATCAGTAGCCTGACCATTATCAATCCTGATTCACCTGCCACAGTTAGGAAGAGATAGGAGCATAGATCCTCTATCCTCTCCGCTAACCAAGAACCTGGCCTTAACAGCATGTAACTTCTCTGTATCCCAGTTATTTTTATTTCCTTTGCTGCATTTAATTTTATTCCATTATCCTTCCACTTACTCTATTACTTAAAAACATGTTTTAATTATTGTAATGGACATGATGTTGTGACATCATGCATGGAATGTGTAATGTTAGTAATGATGTATTAGTTCGTTAAAGATCAATGAATATTATTCAATGTAAAATGAGATATTATTCTGTTATAAAATAATGAATGATATTATTAAATGTCTAGGATATCTGAACAATAGTAGACCAAAAACATGGCGTTTTGAGCCATTCTAATCAATAAAAAGGACGGACACACACACACACACACACACACACAAAGAAGAAGAAATACAAAAGAAGACTTCTAATGAAGCTAAAATTGAAGTCATAGGATTAAGTGAGATGTAGGTGAGTTCGTATATAATTAATGTAATATTTAATTGATTATTATGCTGTAAATGCAAGAAATATCTATAAAGAATAATTAAAGTATCAACTGGTGGTAGAATGAAATATGGCAACAATATCTACAAATACTCATGCTCTACCTACAAGAAATACAAATAAATAATTTTAAAGTTGAGAATTCTTTCTTATTAGAGAAGAAATAATCTTCCTAGGATTAAGTTAAATATCCTATCGTAGTGGAAGGTAGCCGAAAACTGGACCCTTCCATATATATGACGCTACCAGCTTTGTGGCGGAACTACGACAATTGTATAGAATAGTGTAGCGCGGAGATACTTAACATTACACGACATTAACAGAATCTGTAAACAGAAAGGACAAGAAAAATGAAGTCTAGTAATGGAGAAAGTATTAGCGCAATGCACAAGAATACGAATAATGTGGAGGTCAAAGTTATAGATGGCAAATTGGAACAAATTCTGTCAATTTTGAAGAATTTCCAGGATGAGATGATCACAAATTAGAACAAACTGAAAACAAGTTACCTGTTACGAGTGAGAATCTATATAAATTAGTCATAGGAAAGGAAGATAAGGTTAATCCTTTACAGAATATGGTAACTGAACAGAAAGTTAAGCAATCTACAACTAGAGAAGTGAATGGGGAACAGCTACAAAATAGTGGAAGTGAAACAAGCCAATGTAGTACAACAGAAAACATACAAGGAACAGTTCCACTTCAGAATGATCTTTTGTTAGTAAAATCCCGACACAAAAGAAGGTATACAAAAGGAAACATGCTTGAAAGGAGGAAGTTGAAGAAGGTAAACTCGAAAGAAGACACGACCAGTTAAGACGAAGGAGATATAGCAAAGGTGCTGTGTAAATGTACGAAAAGAAAGGAAGAAATTACTAAGTAGTACCGTTGAATTTGTAACAGAGTGTAAGGAAGCTAACGTCTTGGCTCATATTATGTGGCGACACAAATTTCGTCGTTGGCACAAAAAAAGGAAGAAGAAAAGTTTCCAGAGATTCAAAGATGATGAACCTGAGAAGAAATTAAAATCAAAATGGAAGAAACAAAGGTGTTCCTGTCTGAATAGGAAGAAGCAACGATCACAGTTATTGCAAGATGAGGACATGGATAAGGAGGATCTAAAGTTTATGGAAAAGTGCGGTGTATTGAACGAGGAGAATCTAAAGTGAATGGAAAAGTGTTGTGAATTGGATACGATTGACGTAAAGAACGAACAGATTATTGGTCGAGTGAAGACACCATGCGAACAAAGACAACTTCGGAAGTCCAAAGAGCAGAAAGTACAGGTAGATGAGAAGATGATGATGATGATGATGTTTCAATGTAAGGAGATGCTGATAATAATGAATAACAAAAAGAAGAGGATGACAGTTAAATTCACGGAGATGCTGCTGATAATGAATAAGAAGAAGAAAAGGATGACGTTGAAATCCAAGGAGGAGATGATGATAATGAATAATAATAATAATAAGATAACGAAGTTAAAATCTAAGGACATGGTGATGATAATGAATAACAAGAAGAAAAAGAGAATGATAAATCATAAAACAAAGAACTTGATGATGGAACATGGAAAAAGAAGCAATTATCCGCTTTTATGATGGAATCTGCAGATACCAAAGGAGTGAAGCAAAAGAGTGAGAAAGGAAGAACAAATGGAACAAAGAGGTGGTGGTAGTGTTGGCAATGGACAGGGTATTATTCAACGTACTATGCCGGCATTCGCATGGTGAACCTGAGTTCTTAACTACTCCCCAGGTGTTCTGTCAACTCAACGCAGTCTATAAAATCGAAAAACCTTCGCTCACAGGATCACTTCAACTATCCACAAAACAAATTTAATTTTAGGTCTTGGATCAATAGAATTTGAATTGAATTTATTTTGAAGCCTTTAGGTAACTTTTTAGTTCAGGCCGAATGGACGATGATGGGATGAATTGGTGGAATGAAGAAAGTGGGAGGAAACGGGAGAACCCTGAGAAAACCCACGCAAACGGTGTTTGTCCACCACAAAGCGCACACGGCATGAGCAAGGATCGAACCGACGGGTTTTGGATAAGTTAACTAATATCGAACAGATTGTATCACCTTTTTCTTCCAACATAACCACTGTTCTTGCACTACATCTTTTGTGTCACTAAAGTTTCTTAATTAGTAGAGCAAGAGGCATTTACATAGTTGACTGAACATTTCCGCCTAAAACAAGCCACTAATTCAAACAAATTCTGAATAAATCATGATGATAATAAACACGAAACACACGTGGAGGGTGATGTCAAGGGAAATTCCCCAAAGTGATCTTTTATGAATTATTCGGTTTCACTTGGGGTTAGAACGATGATGGAGATATTGAGCTTTCACGAAAGTCTTACTAATGACAACAACGAGTGCTTATGCTAGCTGCAAAACAAATATGCATTTCATACGTTACACCCTCTCCCCCACACAATACGTCCAAGCAATACCATATGGTAACATGGCATCTTTCAAATTTGTTTCTTATCACTTAAAACTATTTTCTCTACGATCAATTAAGGACAGAACATTAAAGGTTCGTAATCACTTGGACCATGCACACTCAGATTCATAGAAAATGGCCAATGGTTGTGTTTCAGAGTCCGACATACTGAACGATATGGCAATAGCGATACAATATTCGGTACAGACTTAAAAATAAAGTTTCATACGTTTCAAATAAAATGTATCGGTGTTGTCAGATTGTACACATTTTAGTTTTTTTCTTTATATATATAAAACTTTCAATGGCCACTTTCTATGATAAACTTTGGTAAACTTTATTTTTATATGGGCCAGTCTAGTAACTTTGACCTTCGGCCCGTCACGATTCACTTTTAGCTGTTAAAATCCCCACCCATGCCGGGACTCGAACCCGGGGCCTCGAGCCGATTGCCTACCGCCGCAGACCGCTCGGGCAGCCACTTCCTATGAATCTGACTGTACACGACACAGAACACTCAAGTTGATGTAGAAAAGCGGAAACAATAACACACATTTTAGATTTTAAATTTTTTAGACATTTCTTGGTGGCTAAATGACGAACTTTACTGTGCAGTCCCACTGAATTCAACTTTCTCAAATTCGTTTTCCTACACTTTTATCAAAATCAAAATGGTTTCAAAAGAAGATCTCAGGCACAGATTAACTAATTTAACCATGATAACTAGATCTTACCTTAATGTTTGTTAACCATGATAACTAGATCTTACCTTAATGTTTGGATCATTTTGTCCAGTGGCAAACAGGTGCACAGCAAATTGTATTGGTGCCGGCCATTTTGAGTTTGGATCCATAACAAGAGTTTGTAAACAACTGTACAACTCAAGACGGCAGTCCGGAACATTATACGGAATAACCCGTTCATACGAATTACGCTGTACATCCAACAATAGCGGTATTATCACTTCCTGGATTTCCTGTAATTAGAAACAAGTTTAGAAGTATCAATCGGAAGAATTCTTTAATTAAATTTATAAATTATATTACACTAGTCTCCTTTCTTGAACTCGAATAATATTGTACTCAACGCTTTCCATGCAGTATTGTCGTTACTCGGAAGTTATATCGAGTTCGAAATTTATTTTTCCAACATGAAAAAAAGTTTACATAGAAATGCTTGGATTGTCAAGACTTACACAGAAATATAAAGTTTCATACATATGGAGTTGTGTTTTAATATTTATTTTTATCACAAGAAACGGCGACATTGTTGTAGCTAAACTACATCAGTGATTGTAAACCGGATTGTCAACAATCAAGAAAGGTTAATAAATAGTTTATTTTATTTTGTTCTGACATGAGTAAAAAAGGTGGAGAATCCTCTAGCCCGAGCAGCTTTTTGTAACATGGAAAGTCCAAACATTCTCGAGGCTTCTGCTATAAGGTGCTGCATTGATTGGTCAAGGATGCGACGAAATGGAATAGTCTGAGAACAAGTTGTAATTTAATAAATTCCAATCTTGTTTTATAGAAAAAGCCACGTCTGGTAATATTTATACACACTACAATTCCAGTCATTATTTCACTTCTAAATATCATATTTGGAAAATGCTTTGTCTCTGTGCATACAAGATTTTCTAATACTAATAATAGTAACTACATCACATCCACATGAAACGAAAATGGATACAGCAAGACAATGAAACAGAAATTTATTCATGGTCTTTAGGCATCTATGGCTCAGGCCGAGGTAGGGGAGAGGAAAGGATATGGGAACGTACCGGCCCGGGCCTAAGCTGAAGATACCATTTGCCTGGTGTTAACAATGAAACAGAAATGGCACGATACAGTCAAAGAATCCTTAAACTAGGCACATCCTCTAAAGAACAGAGATTTGTATTACGTAGTCCTTTTCTACAAATACAAACGTAAAACATTTTTAAAAAAATACTTCAGCTTTGTGCTCTATTACATACATTGGTAAGTCCTTTACAGGAAACACGGATTACTGCACGAATCTAATGTAGTCCTCAGGTAGATATGAAATTACGTGAGAGTGCAAAAATATTTTCATATACGTATGACACAACGTGATCTACACATTAGGGTTACAGAACATGAAAGGGACACTCCTCGGCCACACTAGACAAATGCCATGATGATACCTTGATGCCTAAAGGTCATACATAAAATTCAATGAAAGGGACGTACAAATACATTCCTCAAATGCTGCCTCCGGTCTGTCAAGGCATAATCAAGACACAACATACAGTACAATCACATTTAGCCAAGAACTTTGCTGCACAGCTATCATGTCATAATCTAAAGATAGCAAAAAAACCTTAGCTAAATTTAAGTTTTTATAATCACTCATCAGTTAATATCACAGTATCACATCATTACAATCTAATCCAATATCTACAATTGTAATACCGACCTTTGCCTTTCCATAATTTCCAAAAATCAAACAAAAGCGAGGCTAAGCGTAAAGGGTCTTTAAATATTTCAATTTAGTTCAATTAAAAGACGAGATGGTTGCAGGTTAATGTTTAGCGACTGTCATATAAATGCATCTGTTGTTTTGAATGGTGACACTTGAGAAACCAATGGGGTACATTAAATAAATCTACAGAAAGCCAACGTTAATATTTCTAATATGAAGTGGGGTAATCTGTTATTTCATTGAAACACTAAAAACGAAACAACTTATAAGAAAACATTTTTCGATGTTTGCTACAGTTTAGCACTTATAAATGCTCATTTTAATGGATAATATTAGAGCGGCAATTGCCAACTACTCGAGACTATTTGGAAAAATAAATGTGCATAATTAATCTTCATAATCAAAATTCAATTACAGTATTTAGCAAAACAGTGGCGTACAGGAAATTTGTCTTACGGAATCATCGTAATCAAACGTGAAATCATATTCTTTTTTTATTTTTTTTATTGTGTTGAACTTACTGCTAAATACTAAATAATTTTTACATGAAAGCCAATTTGTTAAGTTCTACTATTTGCGTGCTACCACAGAGCTACTATTCGCCAGACATAATCTTAATCTAACCGCCAAACCGCTAACAATATCAAAAATCTTTTCCTCACAGTTGCTTGGTTTTTAATGGAATTACTACCCCACTTCCTATCAATAATTATATTCTTATTATATTAAATTTATATAAAGAATATAACTAAATATATGAATCGTGAAAGCCTCGCAATTTACACAACAGAATGAGTCTCCAGCAATAGTAACATTATAGTGAAGACATCTGACTTAATTTTGTACTGCATGACACTTTCGTAGAGCTAAAATTTAATTTAGCATTACAAAATACATGCTAAATTAAGCGTCATAATATTTCAATGAACTGTATAATTTCTCACTAAGGAAAAGTTCAGCAAAAATTACTTGAAAGCACTTTGCTGGAATATTACATCCCCTTGTGCAGGGACAGAAGATGCAGTAAACTGCTGCCGTCCAAAGGCAAAAGACCGTATCTGTACATTCGACAGAAATAGAGTTGTTTAATAAAAAGTAGACCCTATAAAGGCAATGCGTTTCAACAAAGGTTTGCCGAGCTTAAAAAAAAAAAGCCGTATTTATCGGGACGGGTGTAAGCCATAGTGTTGTTACCGCCCATACAAATAATTTTATCTTATCTTAAAAACCGTATCTGCAAAATTGCACAAACGTAGAACATATGAATTCAATTTCGGTCAAATTTGCAATTAAGGCTCTTTGCCTTTAGACATCAGATTTGGTTACAAATAAAACTGCGCAGTTTTATATGAACAAGGTTACCTAAAACAACTTTTAGTGATAATTTTGGTATGATATGAAATCTCTATATTCTTACTAATCTATTCAATTTTGTTCTTGCAGATGCTCGTATTTAATTAGGTAAGTTCGTCCAAATGAATAACTCCTTAGCAAGAACCATTATAAGCATCCAAAAACAAATAAACAATTGGAATTTAAAATTTACGTGTACATCATTATGTTCAATGTCCTAACATGCTTAGTTTAGAAAAAAAAAAAGGTAACAATATCATAATTAATCCAGATGAAACTGCAATTATTCTTTCTCGAAAATAAGCCCAAAGTACAAACAATGAATTGTAAAATAAACCGCAGACACCTTAATATTTAAAACATTTAAATTCTGTTACGAAATCTATTTTATTATCCTTACTTCCTACCCTTCCTCCAACCTCCATAGGTACCTCAAGCCCATGTTTACAGACATTTTTTGAATATTTTGTAATGATTTCTCTCGCCGTACACTATTCAATAAATTATTATTAATAATACAAATCTGAAATGAAAGCATCACCATTGGCAAAGGATTACTGGAAATGAATCTGAACTGACTTCTGATTCTTATTTATGGTTTGTAGGTATCTTCGATATAGGTCGTAGGAATGAGGATGCATGATAGGGTGAAATGTTCATTCCATCTCTTGAAATTTACGAAATGTATACTCTCATCTGCTTGTACTTAATACAGTATACACGCAGATGTAGTACGCTATTCACTGAGAAGTCATCGAATATACCGCCACCTCTGACTTACTACTTTGATCAAAACAATGTGTTGAAACTTAAGTGGTCACGTGCAGCAAGGCTTCAAGCCCAGGACATAAGATCAATATTTCACATACTACTTACATTCCACCTGTACGACAATACCGACGTTTTCGGCACACACACCTTTTTCTTCGTCTAATACCGTATGCATACCATACACTAGGGGCATTTAAGATTTAAGCCATATACTATACCGAAGTCCAGAACTGTAATACGCGAGAAGAAAAAAAATCATTTCACTATTGTAAAACGACAATACGAGTATATTAGGATATTTTACACGATTTCGAGCACTCCTACTGGATGGTCACACGGAGGTGTACCTTTTAAAAATAATATAAATGTGACAATACAACTTTGTAGAGCAAACTTCTTACCTACTTAATGTTTTCAGTACAAGTCTATGTCAATTCCATTTATATTCATTATTATCAGTTGTACAAAAATACATCATTACCATTCAGCTATTTACGCTAGTTTCCTCCACACTCCAACACAGTTCTATGAGCGGGTGTCTACTCATTAGCATAAACAGAATTTCAACTTTGAAAAAAATAAAATCAGCAGGCAATCAATGTAGGAGTACAACTGATTTTTTTTTCAGTCTCCATATGAAAGAATACAGCAGTTCAGAATACGAAACCAAAAGCGACATAGCAGGACACTTCAGTAATTACTCCTAAAAAAAACACACCATTTAGATACACAGAAATGCAAGGGAATAATCGTATATCTTTATCACCATATGTGAAGTACGCTTCGGTATTTTTCTAAATCTTCTGTGGTTCTACTTTTAAAAATTCATGTGTTTTACCTTCTTGCTAATTTGCGTACTTTACGGACTTCGGTTTGTATTCTTGTTTATTATCCACAGTTCTATTTAATACCGAAATAAACCAAATAAAACTTGACCCTTCCCTTGTTTTCACGATGAAACTTCTAAGTATAGCGATCTCTCCATCCCCCTCCCCCATTTGTCTAACTTTTATACGATGCTAATCATGTTTAGCTATTTTTCTAATTGCAGTTTTCCTTGTAGAATAAATACTATTTTTATATCATTGGTTTGGCGTACAAATTTTTATTCTTTTATACTCTTATGCGAAAATTTTATCACAAAGCTCAGCTAAGGAAAATACCCTTAGCTGAGAGTGAGACATCCGAGTCTGTTCTACAAACTACTTAGTCAAAGCTATTTAAATTATAATTATCAATTCTCACCTTATGTAGTTGGGGCTTAAGGAAACAGCCAGCTCCTATCAAAAGCCACTGAAGAGCATGCAAAGCTTCACAACAACTGTCTTTATTTGCATTTGTGTTAACTTTTTTCTTTACTGGAGTTTCATCACTTAGGAGCATCATGTTAAATTTTCGTTTCTTTTTACCAGCCTTACTTCCGCCATGTGTACTCTGAAACACAGAGGAAATTTATTGGTATTGGATTACAAATGATTACGTTCACAATAATTCACATTGATACCTGAATACAAAATAATTTCATGAAAGATATTACTCTAACAGGAAACGTAATAAATATCAATAAAATATGTACGTTACCGCTACATGCGGCGAAAATGATTAGAGCATTAATTCGACTTTCTAACATATTGCACGTTTATCTGATGAATTCTCAGAGTTAAAATAATTAAATGCAAACTAATAAAACTTGTATCTGACAGACAATAGAATGCTTTATCTACAGTCATATTGATATATTGCTGGAAAAACCTATATTTAGCTATTGGAACAGTGGTAAGTTGTAACAGATGTGACTCGTATGGAAGTAACAGTGTTTCATACTGTAACATTTCTGCGATTTTGATTCGGCTTGGACAGACACTTCTTTTGTATAGCTGGCTTAAACTCTAAACAAAATTAATTTGTAATCAGAATTTAATTTTTTTATATAATTTCAATTGGATATTGTATAGGGTGTCTACTGGATATTGATTTTCAAATTCCAGGTTTTTTCCAGGTCTATTTTTCTACTTTTTCCAGGTCATTAATTTATATCATTTTCTTCTTGCAAACAAACAAAAAATCTTTATCAATTAAAAGAATACCAAGTGCATATTATTTCTTTAAGTCATTATAGAACATGAAAAAATAATTTTTATGTTCTAACTAAAATTTATTGTTTTCGAGAGATTTCAAACAAGAAAATAAAGTAGAACATTCGCCCATCAGAAGGTGAGAAAATTGTGCAGTAACAAACAAGCAAACAAATAGTACAACCTAAATGTATGATTCATATTTTTAACAGTTTCAACGAAAAATTAGTTTAGATCTATCAGGTCCACAATCTGCATGTAAACTAACCAATATTATTGTTAATAATAATAATAGTAATAGTAATAATAGTAATAGTAATAGTAGTAGTAATAGTAGTTGTTGTTGTTGTTGGTTGTTGTTAAAAATGAGGAATTCGTGTATGTAAAATCTAATTTCAAAACACATTTTACCGCATATTCCTCTTGATGGAGAATAGCCAATTACTTTGGCTATGCCTTTCGGAACGGCTCTTGCTCCGTCTTCAGGCCACAGTAGAAATGTAGGTTAACCTAAGTAGCTTTTTGTGAGATATTGTCTGTCAAGTTTAATAAATATGTAAATGTAAGTAGTAATAAAATATACTTTATTAATAAAAAATATAAATATATAGAATTATTATTTCTGGCAAAGAAATTAAGTTCAGAAGATTCGGAAGGCCACCATCACAATCACTGCAGATCATCATCATCAACTATGTCTTCGAAATCATTGAAAAAGTTTGTATGAACTGATTTCTCATTTGCTGCCAAACACATAAACAGGCCATCAGAACCTCCTACCTCTTCCATCTCTGGTTCAGCTCCTTCAGGAAACATTTCATCTGCTACAACGGTAGGCTTCATGTTTACGGTTACCTACTTATAATTATGGATAGTGACAAACGTTCCGTCAAATAAATCAAAATTACAGTAGGAATATCTCATCTAATTCCTTGCCTTTGGGTATGGCTCCCTGGATTGAAGCTACATTACCTCTTTGAATTGCCATGCTTATTCTTTGGATAAGAAAGGAGCTTGCTCTATCATCACCAGAGGATTCTGTGATACGCTTACCTATTTCTTTTATGAAGTTGAGGCCTTCTTTCCCCCATGAACCACTGGATTCGATAGCAATGGGTATGAAATGGTACTTCTGTGCAAGATTATTATATTTTCTTCTTTTTTCCGTTTCTTTTCGACTGGCGATATTTCCCGCATGGATTGAGGAAAACGGGAGGTTGGAAGGAGCGAACGGGTCTGAGCAAGTGAAGTCCCAAATTAACGGTCTGCCTCTCTTTCAGGGTAACAGAGTCATCCCATCTGGTCTTTTACCGTCTCTTCTGCTACATCAAAATAGGTTCTCGTACTGCAGGAATGCCAGCTGAGATTAGTGCTCTCATTATAATGTCATTAACATTCGAGTAACGAGGATGTCTACCTGCGCTTTTGAAACAAGGAAGGCCATGTAATCCTTTTTTATTTACTTCATTTTTACATGCCTGACATTTGTGACTTTCACAAATATCTGCACCCAGGCGAATTCCAACTGCTATTCGGAAACATTCATTACTGAGGTGAAGACCGAGAGGAGGGCGAAGGTAGAGCTTTGAGCCAAGCACCTGCTTCGAAGGAAGACGCGGCAATTATTTTGGCTTTGTCTTCTAAGTTTTCTGCAGTCTGAAGTAAAAAGGAGAGGTGTGATTTGATAATGGGTTCATCCTATGTAAATTGCATTGATCTAGTATCGAGTTCGGGTAAGAATGATCCAACTAATAATGACCAAGTTGAAGAGCAAATCTCAATCTCAGAATCCCCATGAGAACTGATATCATTTTGGAGAAGTGATTC